>MJUU01000487.1:27549-93418 GCA_002080025.1 Modiolus philippinarum | reverse complement strand
TGTCAAAAGATCGGTAAAAAATGGCCTGGAACCCCCTTTTTAAGGAACCTCATTGGAACCCCCTTTTTGAAGGTTGGATCCGCCGGTGCTATTTGAGAAAAGGAGGTAGATAAGGATCAACACACACCAAAAATTGACAATACACTCCATGATAAAGAAAATCAGATTAAAAAAACTGACAGTTATGAATTATTTATACAATACAATAAAGCAACATATGTATGAAATGACAAGTGATGGCAACGCTGAGAGCTGCTGCCGCCAATGATCTGTCCAAGGTGGTATTTCGTAAAGTGTCTTCGTTGATTACCCAGGTCATCTCTCCAACAAAAGAAGTAATTTTTCACGCATATAACTGGAAATTCCCTGGACAGATCAACTTCAAACTTTGTCTATCGGTCTGTATATTTATTGTGAAATTTTGCCATTAAGTAATAATTCATATTGACCAGGTTGTTTTATGTTTTAGTTATTTTTTTTGTATTTCTTTTTTTTTTGGGGGGGGGGCTTAAGCAGAAGTCTTCTCATAGGTTCCACTAATTAAATTTCCGAGAAAGTATTTTCATGCGACCAACGACGACATTGGGGGGGAAAATGAGCATATGTACGGTTGAAAGGGGAAAATGGCAATGATCTCATTTTTCCCCCATGTTCCGTAAGGGGGAAAGTTTGGAACATGCCCAATTTTCCGAGGAGAAAAATCAGCATATGCTAATTTTTTCCCCCGGAAAAACTAGCATGAGGGAAAAATGGCTATAGAACACCGGGAGCACGACATAATATACTGTATTATGATTTACTTACTTATGTTAGACACCTGATCTGAATTCTTCAATCTTTTAATCTTCATAAAGCACTTACTTTTGCATTCTAATTTCAGATATTTTATGTCCCTGAAATTGTAGTTTGTGGTAGCACATCCTTCATCACACCACCAATAAGAATGTTGACATTTATATTCTAACATAAATTCTCTCTGTAATAGAAAAAAAAATTATTCAATTGTCAATATTGTACAGGACAGATGGAAAGAAAAGGGCATAGATAGCGGTGGCAAGGGGTTCCAAAATATCTAAAACAGAGTTTAAGCAAGACTGCAATAAAGAGGTCGTTTGTACATATGCTGAACATGACAGTTGTATCGCGTAGCAATCGATCATTGTGTTGAAAGTTATGTTCAAGTTTTTCAATTCTTGCAACACTAGTCTTTTCTTTAAAAAATATTTTTGATAAAATATGAAGGGATATGGAGTAAATGTACATTAACCTTTATTGTTCTTTAGCTGGGTTTAAGAATTTATCGTGAAAAAAGATATATATTGCCCTTCCATTTAAACGACTGAATAGTACGCCTTTGTATGCGAATAACTACACAATCCAATCTTACTGTAGGGACAACCTATATAAATACGATACATAATGTCTTTTATACTACTGTGACTAATTCGAGATTCTGATTATCGCAAAAGGTTGAACAACGCAAAAATTCACGGGTAGAGTAAATTAGAAGGTGTAATTACATCGGCAAACGAATACCGAAGCAAGAACGAGGAAGGGAGAAATTCTAAAATCATAAATAAAAAATCACGGCAATTCACAGCAACACGAATTGAGACAGTATGACAAAGACATAACAAACAAACAAAAATGAACAAAAACGCCACAAAGCTAAAGCACTATCAATGTGAACCCCTATAAAAACTGAGGTATAATCAGGTGCTCTGGAAGGGTAAGCATGATCTGCTCCACACATGGCATCCGTCACACAGACAGCTTGACTATAGTATTGAAAAATCTGACTGATTGATAATTGTCATTTTCTAACCCTTAGACAAAACCAATTAAAATCCATGGTACGTTTAACTTCTCTAATCCTAAAACAGGCGGGGAAGTGGTTGAAACAGATCAGGTTGAACAACGCAAAAATTCACGGGTAGAGTAAATTAGAAGGTGTAATTACATCGTCAAACGAATACCGAAGCAAGAACGAGGAAGGGGGACATTCTAAAATCATAAATCCAAAATCACGGCAATTCACAGCAACACGAATTGAGACAGTATGACAAAGACATAACAAACAAACAAAATGAACAAAAACGCCACACAACTAAAGCACTATCAATGTGAACCCCTATAAAAACTGAGGTATAACAATATGAATTGAGCTCTCGTTTAAATGAGGTAGAAATGTCACTTTTTAGATTGTTTACCATAGATGCATGATTATAAAAGTTATTTCAAATGAAAAAAATACTTATATTTTTCATTCCTTTATTTTGAATTTATATGAAAACAACGTAGATTGCCACAGGTGAACGCATAGATGCATATGTAACAGTAAAATATGTCCGTCAGGAAAATTCGTCCAGACGGAATAAATCTCCTAGGAAGATATGTCCGGACATCTATTTTACTAGGTAAATTTGTCCGAGGACACATTTTCCTAGAAATATTTGTACACCCGGATTGATTTTCCTAGGAATATTTGTCCATGTACTTAAGTTTCCTAGTAATATCTGTCCCCCGGACATATTTACCACTCACACATATACGATGCACCAGTCGGCATAAAAGATCATGTTAGTGTCTGTCTTTCAAAGTGGATCCCCAAAAAGGCAATCTTTAGATTTTCACCAAAATTTGTATACGGATTGCCAATATCCCTGTTAATCCATGTGCAATTTTTTATATCCGCCCTTTGTAGCGTTTTACCAGAATAAAAGTTCAAACACGATCGAATTTTTATCTCCTTTGCATTCTTTCTGAGGTTTCTTTCAGGAATCAACTTTGTTTAAATAGGAAACTGTCAACAAATCTCTCTAAAAGAATACCAAATAGTAACCACCCTTATATTACATTTCGAATACTTATTAACACGTGTCCGAAAATCTTGAAATTTAATGAAGTTAAAATACTTTAAGTAATACATTCCCCTTTGATTGGCCCATTTATTTATTTCAAAGTGAGTATAAATCACTCGCGAGCTAAAAATACAATGAAAAGTCCATTTTCTCCCTACTTAAAAACTTGAAAAAAGTGGATACTGAAAAAGGCCATATGTAGAAATCAATTTCACATGGTTTATACGATGCATAATTATTTTTTTATAATACTCCTAAATTTTGTTTCCGCCCATGCCCTTTGAGGGTGGCTAGATTTTTTTCTTTATTATCATAGTTTTGACCATCAGATCAGTGCTGGTTTTAAAACAATGTTTTATGAATTAATCATCGACATTTATATATATTTCTCATATATCTGTTCCGTACAGCGATTGTTGCAGCATAAGATACAACGTATGAAAAATGTAAGAAATACCGCAAATATCAGAAATTTGATTTTTTTTACCTTGGCTGTGTCATCACACATCTTGTTTATTTGAGGAGATGGCATGTAAATAAATTTACAGGGGAGACAATTTTTGTGAACTACTTCCCCGCCTGAAAACAGTACCAAGGTAAAAGTTTGAAAAGCTTATATGAGTGTATTAAGTGGCCAGACAATAACAAGCACAAATAGGTATCACAAACATAGCAACGAAGACAAAACTAAAAGATGACAAAGTGCTATACAAGACAACACAAAAAATTCAAGCAACTGACAGTGTGAACTCCCACTGAAAATCGGGAGTATCATCAGGTGTTCCGGAAGGGTAAGCATGATCTTCTCCACGCGTGGCCGGTGAAAAGTCCAATTTTGTCACAGTCGGTGTGAGTCAGCCCGGTCACAAACTCTGGATCTACACAAAGATATCCCTTTTCATTTATGAAACGGAAACATTGTAACGGTCTGTCAAATCGTGGTGACGACCGTGAAACTTCTGAAGTGACAATTGCAACAGTGACTGAACATACCCTTGATGTGTAAGTTTTTTAGACAGTAATTTCGCTCTGTTGACAAAATCGCTGTTCAAACTACAGGCACGGTAATAGCGAATGAGTTGTGAAATGTACACGCCATATGCCGGAGAAGAGGGAATATTACTCCTATAAGTAAGGAAATCATCACGCTTGTCGTATAGTTTTGTTTTCAAACGTCCAGAGCTGTCAGTGTAGAGGTATAGGTGCAGGTTTGATGCTGATGATGGTGTTTCAGTGGTCTCTTTAATTTCGAGTTCATTTGGGTATATCAGATGAAGGTTATCCTTTAATTGAATTGTATGGTTATCCTTAAATTAAATTGTAAACAATTTGTTTGAGTAAAAAGGTATTATAGAATACTGTAAGCTAACAAAACAATTCAGCAAATCAGAGCTAAGAACATATGTGAAAATAACCCTTTTAGAATCTCAATATAAATTTATATTCTTGCACCTTTATAAATATATGTTAGAATGAAGTAAATGATACACTTGTGAACATTGATATATCGGGCTTATTTTGAGACCGAAGTAAATTGCTTAGAATGATCTTTTGATTCCCGGTATACTATAAATTCCCTACGTTCAGCTTTGATAGAGCGTATTTATAGATGTTTTTTTCTCATCTCAAGAATTCTCTTGCAGGGCTTTAAAAGTAAGCTGAAATTTTGATATGATGTTGACGAGATAAGCACCTTACGGAAAATATATGGTGTCATACATGTTAAACTTAAGATAAATTGTCCAGACAGATTTCAATAGTGAAATTAACTTAGAAATGTAAAAGAACTGAATTGATGATTTCGGCAGTATTTTAAGAATAATCCAAGGACAACGGCAAAATCCGCAAAACAAAGAAACAAAGACACAACATGAGCACGGCACAGAAAAGAAAACTGAAGACACACACTTACAAATGAACAACACGGTAAGTTGGGCATTTATTTTTATCGCTACTATTGTTACGAAAATCTTTCCAACTGCCTCCAGGATTCCATTTAATGTTGTCGGGATTAAACTCTATTCCATTTTTTTTCAAAGAGGTAGTGATTTATTATCTTCGGTTTTAAACCATTCTTGTCATCCATTTGCTTCTTGTTTTAACTAACAAAAACCAGTTGATCTATGCGATAAATATCGATACTCAAGATTTTGTTTCATTGTCATATTTTGACATTTCTTTGAAATGGCAAATAATATAGAGCATACCTGTTTTAGCCTGCAGTTTTTAGTTCTGAGGTAACTTTAAGTCTGAATTCCTGTAAAATACCCTTAAAGTCTGAATTCCTGTTAACTACCCTTCTTCGTTTGAGTGCGACTGTGGCATTTGATTTGACCTTCTTACTGAATGATATCCTTGGAAGTTTTCGGTAATATTTAATCAATATTCTGCAGGAATTATTCAATTTTTGTTAATGAAAGGATATAGAGAGTTCAAAAATGAATATATTTTCATATACCCTTCTGCTCTTTTGATTACTGTGTACAAAAGAGAAGCCATTTCCTTTCCTTTTTTTTTGTCAATTGAGCAAATAAAATTGCAATTAACTAGTGTTAATACCTGTGCATTTCAACCAAAGTCTTCTTCTATAGCTCCTATGGAGTTAACCATATTAAGTGTTTTAATAATTTGCAAATAAGAGTAATGACTAAATTACCGAATAGGTTAATCAGGAGCCAAACCCCAAAAGAAAAAAGGATAAAGCACTTGCAAAAACCACTGGGTTGGCAAAGTATTGACCGCCCGGGTTTTCCCACGTGGGAAAACCCGTGTTTTCCCAGGCTGGGCAATACTCCCTGAAATGGGTGATACTGGGCAATACTGGGTAATATGATTTTTTTGTGTTCATTCTTAAATAACTCAGTTAAAATTGCGTTGCGATTTCTATTTTTATTACAAATATATACATATATGTAAGTTTCTTTATCTAAAATGTGTTAGAACTGGATGGTTTTGTCTTTATATTAAATCTGACTTCTTTTTATACAAATTGTACAGGTTTAATGTAATTTGCTATTAATTTTTTTTAATTTAAAAACACCCTAGGGGAGAATAGAAAGCAAACTCATAAAAAGGTTATAATTATTAATTGTTAAATAAACATATGATATAATTGTTTGACAGTTTCTAATCAGTGTACATGTAATTAGACATAATACTAGTACATGTACCTATTTTAGAAGAAAAACATATGTAATTGTTTTATACATTGCTATAAAAACAATTCTTTATTATTGGACTAAATTGTGTGTCAACAACATTAAGTTGTAACATTTATGTTGTCCAACCAATTTTAAGTTTTTAAATAAAACATATTCAGACAAGGTTTCTTACCATTATTTCATTAATGAAATTGACAGAAACTTATAAAGACCCTCTTTATTGAGGTTTTAACCTTGTAAAACAAAAATAAAGTACTAGTTTTTCATATTGCCCAGTATTACCCAGTATTGCCCAATAAAACCCAGTGAAACCCGGGTTTTCCCAGTATTGCCCACTGGGCTGGGCAATACTCATAAAACCCGGGTTTTTGCAAACCCTGAAAAACCACAGTAAAAAAGAAAACCGCAATGGTCCTTATACGTCCGTTTCAAAATAAAATGGGGATTGGGTAAATAAATATGATGACGCGCCAAATCTTCCCTTTTATTTTGAGAGTTTGCGGATGCAACTCAGCAATAATTATTAATGGACGGTCGTAAACACTTACTGTAAACGTGGTTATTTTCGCGGGGGTTAATTTCACGAATTGTCATATCCGAACCTTTCGCGTGGTAATAATATTCGATTGTAGGATATTTGTTATTAACAGTATTCGCGTGGGGTTATATTCGCGTAAAATTCCCAAACTCAAAATAAGCGAAAATTACCCCAACACGAAAATTTCCACGCTTACAGTATTTGTTCATAGATGTTGCTGTATGAAAAAATGTTAATATATTTTTTTCTCAGCAAATATTCTTAAAAAACAAATATGACATTCAACATTATCAGAGCCTCTTCAGTGTTTTGATGAGCCGATTAATTGGTATAATGGCTAGACTCTCATACTTTAAGATATATTTCATGGTAATGCAATTTTAGAAGGGGCCCATAATACGAATACTTTTTTCTTCAGTAACCTTTGGAAATTTTAAACATGAACGATGTAGAATGTCCACGTATGATTTTCAACATTTCAATATTTTAAAAGTTAAAAAAATCGCCCTTTGTCGGAATACCAATATTACATCGTTCCGCATAAGTCCAACTTTTAAAAACAATTATATATTTTTCAGCTGAATAAATGTGGATTTCTCCCTTACTGAATTTAGTGAGATTCATTTCCTCGCGAGGATCAATTGGAGTCATCGGTAGAAAGTTTAAATTGATACATTGTTGAATGTAAATGGACATGTTCTTTGACCTGGTACTGATTACTTCAGGTAAAATAGCATTTAAAGTATCTTTGATTTACGATTCTGATGAACAATTTTTTGTCTTTCTTCTTTTCGGAAGTCAACACATGAGAGTTTATAAAATTACACTACTTTCGTATTAAATTTGTAGTTGACTTGTTTATAATGATTGCAATATGATAGAAATGTATTTGCATTTTACTGTATTGTATCAGACAAGACAAGGAGAAATAGAATTCTGGAAATTCAACAAACATTCTTAATTGGGGGTGGTAAAGGGGGGTCCCCAACACGAAACAACGTGCTTAATAAATGCCGAAAACGAAACACGAGTGATAAAAATGGCCAATCACGAAACACGGAAAATTGCTGCTCGTAGTTCGCCGAAAACTTGAGAAGCCATTATCATTTATGGTAATTCATGCCTCTTAAGTTTTTTTACTTGAAAGCTCTTAAGATCAATGAAAATCTGTGAAATTTTGCTCTGTGATACTTTCCGATACCGTTACAATTCTAATTATAACAAGCCCCATTTTTTACAGGAAAATGAACACGCACGAAATATGAAATATACAAAACGAATCACGAGCTCAAAATATGGACAATAACGAGGCACGTGAAATAATGCGAACACGAAAACACGAGGAATAAAAACACAAAACACGAAAACACGAATTTATAAAACGCCAAAAACGTTGCACGAAAATAACCCTTTACCACCCTCTTAATTACTAGATCTGTTTTTGGCAGTAAAATGCGTAATATTATTGATAGTATCTTCAACGTCGTAAATGTGACAATGGAATTGGCTTACTTGTTTGAAACTTCGGATTCTCTAAACATTTGTATTTGTTGGTATTTTTTCTGTACGGCATCTCTTTTGAAGTGCTCCCCGGTCTCGTTATTATTTTCATTGGGTCGTTTAAGGGTACCACCATACTGAGCACAATATAGTTTTTTGTACTCGTTTAATTGTTCTTGTCGGGAAATAATTTTACACCGTGGATGTACTAAAGATTGTTTTATGAACCAGACGACACATTCCTGAAAGGAATGCGTCCCATGTAATGCATCTTCAAATGAAATTTGAATGAAAATTGTAGTCTTGTTTTAAAACCTTATTCATGTTAGTATTTGTCTATATCAAATAATTTGCTCATTTTGTTTTACAGTAATTTTGGCTTTTTTTGTTATTTGATTGCAGTTACATCAAACTATACACGTGGAATCTACATTTTGTCCGAAAACGTCTTCTGAAATTCTCAACAAAGATGTCATTGTGAGGTATTACAGAAAAGACGTGGGTCTACACATTCATATCCGAATACCACTCATGCACATTCGCCACCGCTGCAACAGATGATGTAACATTGCCGCTTATACACGACAATATACTACTATCACCCCTTCAAAAAGGAGAGGAAATGTATGCTCCCAAGTTAGAGCAAGCTAAGTTAATTTAACCCGTTCATGTAGGCGATATCGTGCCAACATCTTGCGGGAAGACTAATTTTGCTCAAACAAATGTTGCATAATATAACAGAACAAAGACATCACAACCTGTCAGTGCATGGTTGTGTTAATGAGGTTCGCTCCTCATGTTTTTGGATTTCTGTCAGATATTCGGAATTCTCTGGTTTTATCCATTTCAAAGCATAATTTTTGCACATGGACCCACTTATATTGTACCCATAATTTAACTTTATGCATATTTAAAAGCATTCTGTAAAAATTTCATTGAATGTTATTTATTCTGTCATATTCATTTATGGTCAACCCTTGCAAATGTTAATCCCATGAAAAATTCGAGGAGTTAAGTTTCCCGCCAAATTTTCTATCTCTTATATCTCAAAAACGAGATCAGCAACCTATCATTTTTTCATTTGAATTACTTCATTTCTAATTTCCTTACAAAAAATCACGTTTATTTGAAATCCTATTTATTGTCAAATGGAAAAGCAAACCCCCTAAAATAAAAATCTATCCTTCAGTACCACCCACGGATAAAGTTGTCATTATTTGCTTTTATATTATGATCCCGATTTTAAGCAATCTATCATAACTTGTTTAGTGTTTATAAGAAAAATTTGCAAGGCAACTAGAAAATTTTTAACCTTTTCAAGTTTTAAATTGGCAGCCCTTGAAAGTTTAAGATTTCAAGATGAATAAAAATAGGTGGTATGGGATTCTCAAGAGCACCTCAAAATAAGAACAATATATTACTATTATTGCCAGTGGAAAAGATATTACATGCATACTGATTAAATAAATAACGAGTATCTTCTTGAAGAGTCTGTAGTGAGCTGAAGAATTGATCGGCA
Source organism: Modiolus philippinarum (assembly GCA_002080025.1). Lineage (NCBI taxonomy): Eukaryota > Metazoa > Mollusca > Bivalvia > Mytilida > Modiolidae > Modiolus > Modiolus philippinarum. The sequence goes on along the minus strand of MJUU01000487.1, from coordinate 83,839 downwards.
GAACTTCTAACGATTGTGGAACGCTATATTTAAAACGTTAACGAAATGCAAATACATATCCAGACATGGTGCCAAAAATCACTCGACACTTCAAAAACCGCAGATAGCATTAAAGAAGTGGGAAAAAAAGCAGAGCTTCCTTGAAGGTTAATAATTACAATGATGGCATTGTGTTTTCAATGCTTTGTTTGAAATGGCAAGAGAGGGTTAAAAGCAAGAACAGCAATCAAAAATTGAATCAAATATGGCAATAGGTCTGACTAATTGATATAGCTAACGACAGATTACGAGCTGCAGACTGGAAAATATTCATGAAATTGTCAGGAGCTGAAATCCTAAGTGAAAAACTATGATTGATATACTGCGAAAACGCAAAATCGAGAAAGCGGAAACGCGAGGGCGAAATCGCGAATGAATTTCATTTCATGTTTTCGCGTTTTCACCTTCTCGATTTCGCTTTCTCGATTTCGCATTTTCGCATTTTCGCTTTCCACATTTCGCATTTTCGCGTTTTCGTCTCGGAAGTATAGATCTAAAGACTGCGTTATTTTAAACAAAATGTGGCCATCTCAAACTTTATAACTTCATTGAAAAGCAATCTTTGTTTTGCTGTGACCAAATTCAATAAACTCATTAGCTTTTGTAATTACTACTCAGACCAAATTACTTATGTATTTTGCATACGTTTTTAGACTTTTCATATGCTGTATTCTCTTTATACAGTATGTGTAAACTTTGTTAAAAGATAAAATGTTATTTCATAGTAAGCAAATTAAAATTGATGTGCATTGCTTTAACTACGTCCAAGGAATTTTAAAAAGGGAGGTTCCAATTTAGAAGAGAAAGAAAATTTTTAGGGAACTTCTAAGTAAAACATCAGGATATTTATTAAAAATATATGATTGACCAAAAAAAGGGGTTTCAACCCCCGGATCCCCTTTCGCTCCGCCAATGGAGTCTTAAATTAAACATTAGGTCCAGTTAGTTTTCGAAGTAGAATAGTCCGCATTAGTTCAAACCCCGTCAGTACCATTTAGTTTTTAATTAAACTCATTTGGAAATATATGTGAAAGTGCTATAGAGATAAGTGTACTAACGTAAAAATACATATAAACATGAAAAGTAGTGATCGAGGAGAAACATGAGATATGTTATAGATAAAATAAAACTACCTATACATCAACCATCTCAATCTTTTTATTACATATCAATACCATTTGTGTACTAAATTGAAAAAATGGATAACAGGAAACACCTTCAATGGCTGAAAATTATAATTACATGCCACATTCTGCCATGGAACTACACAAGAAGAACACGAATAAGACGAAATGCAAACGTAGACATCTATAGGAACTCGGGACAGCCGGACTTGGTACCGGCACTCCACCGGTGGGGTTAAACCGGTTTATGGGCACCAAAACCTCCCCTTTATCTGTCCGTTTTCCCTATAGTATAATAAACATACGAATAAAACCCAATACAAGTAGACTACTTACTTTATGACCACAATTTTGAAAGAAAAAGAAAAACAATACGTAATTTTGAAAGATGGGTAAAGGGGTGCTCGCCGATAAGTTGCCGTATGGCTCAAGGAGCCTAGTCTGCTGGTAGGACACTGTCGCACCACGGAAGAAAAATCAAATCCAAAACTTCCCGGAGGGTTTGGTCAAGAATCATCATAAACATATACATGAAATAAAAACTAAACATGAAATTGCTTGAATCTAATTAAACACTTGTGTTTGACCCTGGCCAGAGGGGCTCGGGGCTACTGTCCGTATATACATTCCTGCGATTTCAAAAATTAAACAGAAGTTAAAAGATTTGGAAAAAGAGTATATATTTGTTCCGGCAGATAAAGCAGCCAATAATGTGGTCGTTCTTTGGCGTAAGTATTACATCGAGGTGCTTCGGAATGAAATGACCAATTCTAGTACATTTCAAGCTACCACATCAACAGAAACACAAATAATTGATGATCACATGATAGCTACAGCTGAACTTAAAGCAACTTCTAATTATAAAAGCATTCCTACTATGTATTGGCTTCCTAAACTTCACAAAAATCTTTTCAAATTTCGTTTTATGTCGGCATCAAGTAAATGTTCAACTACACATATTTCTGTTTTATTGACCAGTGCACTTACTACCATAAAAATCTAGTCATCAACTTTAGCAACAAATGTTACAATACAGTGGAATTGACTACTTTTGGAGTGTAAAAATTCTGTAGAAGTTTTGGGAAGACTTCGATCTGTTAATGAAGCATACACCTCCGTCGATAGCTATGATTTTTCTAACCTTTATACTACATTACCGCATACACTCATCAAAGATAAATTTTCGTATTTGATCAAATGGTCCTTCAAAAAATCAGGATGTATGTACATTTGTTGCAATACAATTAAATCGTTTTTCAGTGACGACAAACATGACAAATATACAAACTGGACTAGTCAGGATTTGATAAAAGCATTAAATTTTCTTCTTGATAATATTTTTGTTCGTTTCGGTGATACAGTCTATCGGCAAAAAATAGGTATTCCTATGAGTACCAACTGTGCACCTCTCATAGCAGATTTGTTTCTTTATTGTTACGAGTCAAAATTTATGGCAAAAATTCAAAAAGACCCTTCTAAACAGCAATTTAGTGGATAAATTTAACAATACATATAGATATTTGGACGATATTGTGGCTTTAAACAATCCTGAATTTTCTAAATTTACAGATGAAATTTATCCTGCAGAACTTATTTTAAATAAATCCAATAGCAGCAGTGATTATACTACTTTTCTTGATCTTGATATATCAATAAATCAAGGAAAGTTAAACACTAAGGTTTATGATAAAAGGGATGATTTCTCCTTCCCTATAGTAAATTTTCCCCATCTCGACGGCGATGTTCCGTTAGCGCCTTCTTACGGGATCTACATTTCACAACTTGTTCGATATGCACGAGTATGTAGTGATGTTTCTGACTTCATCGACCGAAACTTTGTCTCACTGAAAAACTTTTGCACCAAGGGTTTAGATATCATAAATTGATAAAAACATTCTCTAAGTTTTATTATAGATACATTGACTTATTAAGAAAATTTGGTTCTACATGCAGGGCTCTTATACATCAGGGCATTTCACATCCAAACTTCTATGGCAATATTATTTACCGTACAGTTTTTGCGTCTGTCCCAAGACAGGAATATGTTGGTGAATGGCTTGTCCGTGTCTTCGTATGAAATTTAGTTTCTTGATATTTGGGTCATCGGATGTGGTTTGTTTCCATTGATTTATTCACTTTTTTTACCTTTTTGGGGCCATTTAGGTCTTGCTATATGGTGTGAGGTTCCTCACTGTATTGAAGACCGTACGGTGACCCCTAGATGCTTTGTTTTGGGTCGTTTTAACCTGGATATGGGATGTTGTCTCCTTGACATTTACCCCATTTCCTTTCTTTTTCATGGTATGGTTTGAGTCTGAGTTAAGGTTTACTTTTCGCCATCATGTTGTACTAAAGATGGTATCTTATATTCCAGATATACTGAGACAAGTATAACTGTAAATATATTAAGCTTCCTTCTCTTAACGATCGATTCCAACTGGAAACGTTTTGCATTATAAAATACTTTTTGTTGGCCTGCTTTTCTTTAATTGCTTGCAGACTATGGCCTGGAATCCTTTTTGGAAATTCCCTTGGACCCCTCCCCACCTTTCAGTCCATCGCCTCAGTTTCGGCTAGGTGCAAACAACATCGGCTCGATTTATAACTTGCAATTACAAATCTTTCCACTTTTCCTCCTTTCTAAACACAATAAAAGATTTATGTCTGTTTATTTTCATTTCGCAGTTAGACATAAAACGTTAATATCTTTCATATGTATACTGTTCTATTTACAGAAAGTACACCCTACCCACAAAACCAAAAGCTCAAAAATTAAAAAAAATATTCTAATGCAGAACTTAATTTACGGAAAAATACTTTAAAAGAAGTAAGGGAGAGATAAATCTGTCAGTGAAAAAACATCCCCTACAATCAACATCTAATGAAATTTCTTTGACATATTTGTCCATGGTGATCTTGTTAACACACAAAACCAGTTAAATAAAAAGAGGCAGATTAAGCAATGCATACCGATTTAAACTAGCTAACTATTACTTCTTATTTTATTACACATACAGTATGAAGATAATCTAACATATGAAAGTTGTAAAACGTATACAAAATACAAAAGTTGGTCCGAGAAGTAATTACACCAGAATTAATTTAATTCAGAAATTAATACAATTCATGAGATTAATGAATTTGGTCACAACATAACACGTATCGTTTGAGTTTGAGATGACCACATTTTTGTTTCATATGCAAATGCGTTAGATCTTTACTTACGAGACGAAACCGCTAACATGCCAAAATGCGAAAACGCGTAAACGCGAAATTCATTTCGCGTTTTCGTGATTTTTCCTTCTCAATTTCGCGTTCGCGTTTTAGCTCTGTGGAAAGTGATAGAAGAAAACGCGAAAACGCGAACAAGCGAAATGGCCGCATCTGGCCACCATATCTTTTCGCAGATTGTATTTTGCATATGAAAGGTGGGATAGTAGACACCATAATACTGTACAATCATTGAGGATATGACAAATCCAAATCTGACCGCATGACATTAGAAACTATCGACATGATCTAGAATGATATTTTGAATAAACGATTACTCAGATTCTGATAGTAAAATATGCTGATGAAGAAAGTCATTTTTAACAGTTGCTACACCAGAAGCATTCACTTGTGGTGTAAAAATATCTTTGGATGATTATCTTATAACCTGTGCGGGTCCTAATAGATAGATTGCAAATACAGCACTCGCAAAATCATAAATTCTTCTCCTATAATATATATTTATAAACCCGTCTTTGATAGGACGCATTATGGTATCCCGTCGTCCGTAGGTACGTCTCTTAGTCTTCTTTCCTTACGCCCGTGTGTCGTCTGTCCGTCTATCTGTCTGTCACTCCGTCCGCCCGTTTGTCCGTCCACGCGTCGATCTCTCACTGGATAATGCTTTGATCATTTTTCTTGGAATTCTTGGAATACGCATCACCGCAAAACCCATCTGATTCAAATTTGCGTTTGAGAATTTACTCTGTTTCTTGAGCAAACGTCTCACAACCAATACCACCTGACTCGCATTTTTTGGCTGAGACGTAAATCCGTTTTGGGGTCAAACGTGCTACCACCAATGAAACCTGATTCTCATTCCTGGTTGAGAAGTTTCAGCGTTTCTTTAGCAAACGTAGCACCGCCAATACCCCCTGATGCTCAACGTAACTCCGTTTCTGAAGCTATCGTGGCACCACAAGTACCACCTGATTCTCAGTCTTTTGAGACGAAACTCCGTTTCACCACCATTACAACCTGATTATCATTTCTTATTGGGACTTGAGCAAACGTGCACCATAAATACCACTAGATTCTCTTTTCTGTTATTAAGTCTCCCAAACGAAGTTTGAAGACTTATTGTTTTTTATTAACTGGTTCTATGTTTCTAATGCAAACGTCGCATCACCTAGACTAAAGCAAGCGTGACACTGGTTGAATACTCGATGGTCAATTTTTTGTGGGCTAATTGTTTGTCCGGTTGTATTAAATACTAATAGACTGGAAACTAGTAGTCAAGGGTTTCAAAACTTACAAAAGATATGAAAAGTCTTGAAAAGAATTGGAACATGCTTTTATCGGCCAAGATACAAAATAATTTTATAGACGAGATAAAAATACTTGCTTCTCCGTTGAAACAAGGAAAATTTAATGAAAAATATTAATTCCATGTAAACAGGATCATAAGTATATTAATTTGAAATGTTTGATCAAATTACCTCATCTGTCATAGGCTTGCAATACGTTATTTGAAAGTAAATTCTTAACAATTGACAATTTGATTCTTTATCCTAAATGTGGCAAACCATTGGGGCTCTTAGGTCCACGGTAAAGATAAATGGTGTCTTTTGGTTTTGTCAGTATTTATATATACAACACTACACTGATAAATGACAAAATAACGAAGCTGCATATATCCATTTCGACGAATTATGTCTCTTCAGTGCAGATCAATTCAAATTAATTGGAAGAACGTTAAACAAAACTGATACTTCATATTAACAAACAGTATTTTTTATCATTTCATTCTTTCATACTAAGTAAAAAGGTAAAAAAGGGCAAGATTTATTTAACGTTGAAAAATTCAGGTACAAACCTTAAATAAGTAAGTGAGACCAAGTCTATGCGAACTTCAGGCCGACAACAAAATAAACGATCGTTTTGTTTTTTTGTTTTTGTTGTTTTTCCTAGGCTTGTGAGGGTATAAAGTCGGAAGTTGCAAGTTGGAATTTCGGTGAAACCCTCGGGCTATATGGTAGGTGCCTAGGCCTAGTTACCTTGACAATTGCAGGGTTGGAACCCACAGTGATGTCGGCCTTGTGATTTTTAGTCAGGTGCCTTGACCATTCGGCTACCCTGTCACTAAGTATAAACTTCTAAGAAAGTAAAACAAATTAAATACTTAAAGCCACATCATAGTTTCGAAAACCTTCCCATAATTCATGTAAAGAACATCCGGATGTTTCACCACATTCATACGCTGCTTCTCTTCTCTCTTCATGTGTTGCTCTTTTTCGTCTTCTTAAAAACTTTGAAGCTTCCTTTTTATTTCTTAGAAAATTTGGCAATTTCGTTCTTAGAATAGAAGTGAATCAGTAAATTAGACGAATAGTGGGTATGTTTTTTGCATTTGTGCACTTACAGTGACATGTTTTTGTTCGGGAAACTATAAATTAGTAGTATTCCTTTATTTTATCAGGAACAAAACAGTCCTTGCAACAATCTGCATTAGAATTTATGAGCAGTTAAGAACAGCTGAATTGAAGCGGGTATATTGTAGCTAACAGATCAAACAACGGAATTCTTATTCTTAACCTGATGATTCACTTTGTTGTTTTTTTTTCTTCGTAGGTGAATGGACGCTTAATAAATCAATGAAACAAACATATGCTCCAGCGATGTTTCATGAGCAATATTATCTTACAAAACAACTGTAGTAGAACGTCAAAAAAAACAAAAGATTGGTAATTATAAACACAAAGTCCAAAGACATGGCTAAAACAAGAAAACAGAAACACTGAAAAAACAATGACGCAGGACAGCCAAACTACACGGACATTAACGACACAATACTAAGAACAAAGGAACTCAAAGTGTTAACTCCCACAAAACTCAGAGTGACATCAGGTATAAGCATGCCCTGCTCTATTTAAAGCACCCGTCACACAGTCAGTAAGGCACACCTGGTTTTGAAATATATGTTAGTAGCTGATTGGAAAATGTCATTTTCTAGCCCTTAGACAAAAGAAAACCAATTAAACCCCCCAACAACACCAAGGGAAAGATTTGAAAAGCTTCTCTAAATCTCTGTATTATTCAGACAACAATAATAATAAATCGGTTCAAAAAAAAAAAACATCATTTACGAAGACAAAACTTATATATATTAGTATGCTATAAAAGACAATACAAAAACGAAAGCTCTGACAATGTGAACCCCATTAGAGTGACACCAGGTGTCCCGGAAGGGTAAGCATGTTCTGCACTGTTTTAAAACCATCACGCTTTTCATAAAACTTAAGACTTCGTCAATATACAACAAAGGATCTAGATGCGAAGCTGTATTAGGTGTATCAGTAGCTTATTTATCAATTTCAAGCTCATTGGGATAGATCTGATGTAAATAACACTTGAATATTGGATTATTAAGAGAAAGTACATCGTCCAAGTACTTGAAACTGAAACTAAAAGATTTTGTTTTCTCTGTTTAAGGTGTCTCAGTGGTATTATTCCGCCATTTTTGTCTAATAATTGTTCATTTAGGTTTTATTCATTAAGAAATTTAACAAAATAGTTATTTGAAATAAAAAGAACATTCAAATGTATTTAAAATTTATATTTCTAATCATTTTTATAACATTTTCATTACAAAAACGTGAGTTAAAACATATGAGCTTTAAATCTGTTGCTGGATTTACAGAACACAGAAATTATTCAAGGGAGATAATTTGATAAAATATTTTAACAAAGATATCACTAGAGAAATTTACATTTTGCAATTTTTCTCTCTTATTTCAACGGTGACCCCTAATTTTTATTTTTTAAATGTAAACTACATAATGATAATTAAACACATGCAAAGTATGAAAAAATTCTATAATAGATTTTTCAAACTATCCTCTCATATGATCATTTTCCCTATCATTTCTATGTAAAATCCTGAAATTTTCAATTTCAGATTTTGCGCTTAAATGCACGGTGACCCCCAAATTTTATTTTACATTTTGAACAATAATACAATTATGTTTCTACACAGAAAATTTTACTAAATTCTATAATAGGAAATTAATACCCTGCAGACACCTTAAGCCATTGTACAAACTTGGCCTAATGCGAGTAAAGGAAAAGTTCAACTAGAAGTGAAGCACATTGGAATCCCTGTTGTCTGTTGAAAACCACGGCTTCAAAATTCAACAAGTATGTTGTCAATCAAATATTTTAACATATGAAAATATATGCTGTGCAATGGCCACACATTTACTATAGAACAAAATAAAAATGGTATAGGATGCCACAAATGAAGTAAAATACACAAAATTTACAAATTAAAAACATCCAAAAATGACATAAGGGAGAAAGTAGGTTTATTGCCTAACGTTTCGGCCATATGGCCTTCTACTATTGGGCAAACGGGCTAAAATACGGATAAGAATGTTGAATATGACGGTTCAATCATTTAGCATGCCTCGCTTACTAAAACATACTAACTTGTAGTTTTCAGCTGTGCATATACCATGGTTTATACTGAAACATAACACAGATGTTCTAATTCTCATTAAAATAGTTTGCAACCCTCGCTTTAATATCAAAATATACTATTAAACCTATTGTCTTTTCAATTGTTTACATACCATGTCCCAGGTTACTGTCACATAACAAAACCGTAAAGGAATAACTATATAACTAATACTTTATTCATACGATGCCAACTAAAACTACAGGCTCTCAAGAGCGAGCCTGTATAGCTCATCTGGTTCATGGCTGACATAAACTGCAGCACATTACCTCAATGTAAAAGTCTCATTTTTTAGAAGTTTCAAAGGAGAAGATCTTTGAACTTGTCTTCCCCATAGGGTCCAATGTTTAAACTATGTTCTCCGTGGGCGGCCATCTTGGATGAGGTGCGGACTTGTAAGACATATTAACAATAAAGCGTTGTTCCTTTGCTTGTTTTTTACCATGTATTTGTAGAGACTTTGTCTCATGTGCATTTACTCTATATCCTTTTATTCACCATATTTTTAACAAGACCAATAAAGGCCTATTGTGACCAAATTTGATTCCAACTGACCAAGTAGTTTCAGAGAGAAGATCTTTGAATGTGTTTTCCCCATAGGTTGCAAAGTTAAACTATGTCCCCTGCTGGCGGTCATCTTGGAATAGATGCAGACTTACCAGAAAACACATTCTTCAAAGGGGACCAACTATGGACAGTTGTCACCAAGTAGGGCTCCGATTGGGCCAGAAGTTCATTGGTTAACATAGTAATTTAAAGCTCTACTGTCCATTACCACCCATTTCGGACCATCATTCAAAAAATTGGGGCAGGGGTTCCCCTTATTATCCGGGCATTACATATTGCTGAAATCAAAACCTTCCAAGTCCCTCTTTCAAAAACAAAATCCGACACACGGGATAGAGAAAGGGGAGGTTTGGGTACCCATAAACAGCTTTAACCCTACCACTGGCTATGCTAGTTCCGGTACCAAGTTCGGCTATCCCGAGTTCCTATCGTTATTTATGTTTGTCTCCTGTTTTCATTATTGTTTTTCTGGTGCAGTTTGCTTGTATATTGTGGCATGTGATTGTAGTTCCTGGCCATTGTAGGTATTTGCTGTTATCGTGTTTTTGTAATATTTCTGAAATTGTAAAGAAATATATGTAGCAGAATACATTTTTTTGAAAGATTCGGTGTTCTGGTTTTGTTTCCATGGAAACTGAAAGCTCCACTACAACCCATTTCAGACCACCATTCAAAAACAAATTTAGGCAGGGGTTCCCCCTATATACCGAGAAATACGTATTTCTGAAATCAAAACATTCAAAGTCCCCTTTCAAAATAAATTGGTAGGGGTTCACCTTATAATCTAGTTTATACATATTTCTGGAATTGTGAAGAAAAAAATATAGCAGAATACACTCATTATTTCAAAGATTAAGTCTTCTGGTTCGGTTTCCGTGGAAACTTAAAACTCCACCATTTATTAAAACTGATTTTAGACCACCATTCAAAAAACTAATTGGGACATGGGTTCCCCTTATTATCTAGGCAATTCTTATTGCTAAATCAAAAATTAATCTTTTAGTTTCAGGAAATTTACAAAAAATCAGAAAACAAAAATGTATCTTTTTTCATCTAAGATTTTATTCCAACTGGACATTGTGCAAGACTTTTAGAAATATTGAATACTTTTTCAAATTAAATTTATTACCTCCCTTTTCTTAATTTTGCCTTTGAATTGTATCTTATTTGTAAGTTAATGACACCCATAAAAAGTGTGTTGGTGTACAAAATTAGAGCTATTAAAAGAATTGTACATCTTCTAGTAATATAAAGAGTACTTTTGTATGAACAACAAGTCTTTTTTTAGCTATTTTTGTTATCAAAAAATACCAAACATATGATTTTAGGCTTTATTTCTGATTAATTTTGTTCTATTTTTTTAAGTTGTTGCCTTGACCTTTTCCGCACAAACCTCAAAATCGATAGGGTTTCTCCTCTGATTAAAAGACATGTCTATGCAAAGTTTCATTTCAATGTGTAATGTGGTTCTGAAGATATTATACAAAAACCGATAAAATGTCAATTTTTGTTTCTTTTTTTTACAGATTGTGAGCTTGACCTTTGTCTCACAACCCTCAAAGTCAATAGGATTCCTCCTTTTATTATCATTCATGTCTGTGCAAACATTTACATATGACATGTGGTTCTCAAGATATCATGTGGAAACAGACAGTTGACGCCCAGACACCAAGATGCCTAGATTTATTAGTTCCACTTTCTCGCAACTTGGCTAAAAATGTAGTCCTTCATACTGAACATTTTTGCATTTAAATCCTAACCTCTTTTTTGAATCATTTCTTGAAATATATGGTAAAATGTATAAAATTACGAAAATTTGAAAAATAAAGGGGAATAACTCCTTTATCTGTTTTCAGATTTTCTTCAAAATTTTCAGGTGGGTAGATCTTGATATGATGAACATTTTTGTAATTAAAGTTGACCTGTATCTGTTATAGTTTCTTTGATAAAAAATAAAAAAATATCAAAATTTTGAAAACTTTCGGAAAAGGGCAATAACTCCAAAACGTGTAATCAGATTTTCTTCAAAATTGCAAGGTAGGTAGATCTTGTTATGCTTGATCACTTTTACCTAGTGTCAGATTTTTGATATCTGTAATGGTTCTTGAGTAATTTGCCAAAAACAGCAATTTACCCCTATGTGTTTTTTAGTAACGGCAGCCATGTTGTTTAGTCCTCGGACTCATCGGACACAACTTTGAAACAGGATACCCTAGTAATAATTCAGAAAATAATCTACATATTGTGTATGCTACTTCCTCGCCAAAAGGGGAAGCATAAGTACTTTTGCATCTAACAAATTTTTGCATCCAGCACAGGTTAGGACAGGCATTTATTCAGAAAAAAAGAAATATTTCTACCGAAAAGAAAGGTTTTAGTTCACATTTGCACCAAGGATTCACATTTTAATCCCAAAATACATGTTTGTTTCAGGTGTATCTTCTAAAGTTTTGGATAGGTAGCTGAAAGAAAGAAAGAAGAGGTTTAAAATAAAAGTCCTTGCTTTTATAGTACTTTAATTAGTTAAAGGTATTTTGACCAATATTAAAGCGATAATTCACCTTAAATTAGGCGACTGGTTGCATACAAAGGCAACAATAAAGACTAAATATATTTGCGTATGAAATAATAGGCACTATATAATGCTCCGAAAATGAAGTGATGTAAAAGAAGACGTGTTAAAACATAGGTAATCAATGATTACAAAGTTCGGCTCATTATTGTCATTGTCGCAGCAACCAAATTTTGCCTGGATGCCGACATACTATCAAAATTCCATGCATATGCAAGGTTACCTGAACCAACAATGTACAGTTACTGAGCTATGAACTCGGATGCATACATTAATGTAAGTCATTCATGCGTAAAATGTAGGTTTAAGTGACAGAATTTTGTTCAAATGGTGAGCTACCATCACACATGCATGCACATGCACATGTAAGATAATCCTACCATGTACAGTACATGAGATCTGGTCCCTGACATGAACTTGAATGTAACTCACTCAAGCGGAAAATGTAGTTCAAAATGACCCAATTTTGCCTGGATGCTGACCTACCATCAGCGATGCATGCATGTGCAAGGTTAGATGGTCATACCATGTACAGTGACCGAGATATCAACTCAGAAGTAAACTCGAATGTAAGCCAGTCAAGCGGAAAACGTAGGTCAAAGTGACCTAATTTTGCCTGGATGCTGACTTACTATCAGAGATACATGCATGCGCAAGGTTAGATGATCCTACCATGTACAGTGACCGAGATCTGAAGTCGTCCCTAAACTTGAATGTAAGTCAGTCAAGCGGAAAATGTAAGTCAAAGTGACCTTATTTTGCCTGGATACTGACCTACCATCAGAAATGCATGCATGTGCAAGTTTAGATGATCATACCATGTACAGTGACTGAGATATCAACTCGGATGTTAACTCGAATGTAAGTCAGTCAAGCGTAAAATGTAGGTCAAAGTGACCTTATTTTGCCTGGATGCTGACTTACCATCAGAGATGCATGCATGTGCAAGGTAAGATGATCCTACCATATACAGTGACCAAGATCTGAACTCGGACATAAACTTGAATGTAAGTCACTCAAGCGGAAAATGTAGGTCAAAGTGATCTAATTTTGCCTGGATGCTGACCTACCATGAGAGATGTATGCATGGGTAATGTTAGATGATTGTACCATGTACAGTGACCAAGATCTGAACTCGGACATAAACTTGAATGTAAGTCACTCAAGCGGAAAATGTAGGCCAAAGTTACCTTATTTTGCCTGGATGCTGACTTACCATTAGAGATGCATGCATGTGCAAGGTTAGATGATCCTACAATGTACAGTGATAGAGATCTGAACTCGGACGTAAACTTGAATGTAAGTCAGTCAAGTAGAAAATATAGGTCAAAGTGACCTAATTTTGCCAGGATGTTGACCTACCATCAGAGATGCATGCACATGCACAGTTAGATGATCATATTATGTATCGTTACTGAGATATGAACTTGGATGTAAATTTAAATGAAAGCCAATCAAGCGGAAAATATAGGTCATAGAGACTTAATTTTCTTTGAGGCTGTGAGATAGCCCAAGATGCACCTTCATGAAACGTTTGATGACCCTACCTTGCATAGTTACCAAGATATATACCCAAATGCGGACGCGGACGAAGACGTGCGCGCGGACGAGGACGCCGGGGGTACTCCAATAGCCCCTCAACTTCGTTGAGGCGAACTAAAAATAAGTCAAATAATTAACGGGTAGTTATTGCAAATATAAGAAAAGATTTGCTTCAATTATATCACTTTGTTGCTATATAACGCACCAACAGTGCCTTAATAACACGTTTATTATCTTGTTAGGACGTATTTTTGAAGCAAACCGAGGCGCATTTACGCTTCCGTACATTTAAGACTCTCCTAAACACTTAATTCGTGTTAATTTGAGGAGACATAAGTTGTCCAAAAAACCAATCTGTAAGAATTTTCACTGTATCACAAAACTCTTTTATTTCGCTATATAAAAACCAGACAAAATATCTAGCATAAATACGTAATCATACAATCATACCTGGACATGGGGATATGTTACAATCTTTCTGAGAACTCTCATTAGAACTTCCAGGGCACGATGTACCGCCATATTTGGGTGCTGGGTTTGTGCATGTCCTTTTCCGGTTTCTTACAGATTTGCCACCCCCACATGTTACCATGCATGTTGTCCACGGACCCCCAACTTCCATACGAAGACCAACCGCCATTTACTATATTGAACAACGTTTTAAATCAATATTTATTGGTGAAAAAAGGCAAAGAAGACAAGCAAGAGTTAAGTCATTTGTGAGGGAAGCTAACTTATTTCAATGAAAGCGATGAAAATTAACTTTCCGACTGAAAGAAAAATGATATTTTTGATTCTGAAATCAAATCTGTCAAATCAAGAAGACTTTGTCACAAAGGGCATGGCACAAATATGCAACGTTTTCTTAAAATTAAAGATGATATTTATGAATGAAGGAAATGCTATAATACTGAATGGATATAATTGTAGGTATTTTTGTATTTTGAAACCATTCGTACCGTGCTCTCAAAATTTCAAAACAATTAAACGCGATAATAATCCGATGTAAATAAATAGTACTAGTACTACCATGTGTTACAGTCTTTCTGTGAACTTTTACTAAAAGTTCCAGAACACGATGTACCACCATATTTGGGTGCTGGGTTTGGGCATGTCCTTTTTCGGTTTCTTACAGATTTTCCATACAGATTTTCCACCTCCACATGTCAAACTGCATATTGTCCACGATCCCCAACTTCCATACGAAGACCAACCGCCATTTACTATATTTGACAACACAGGACGTTTAAAAAAATTGCAGGTGCAAAAAATGCATAGAAGGTCATCGAAGGGTTAATTCATTTTAAAAATGCTATTTTATTTCATTAAAAGCGATGAAAAAAATGATTTTCAGACTAAAAGAAAAAAAAATAGTAAAATTAAACGAGACTTGCCTTGGTTAAGTCGGAGTTTGATTGGGATTCTATGAGTCATAGAATCACTGAAGGGATTAAATGAGATTGTGCCGCGCAAACGCAACCATTTCAAACTTTAAAGAGTTTTTGAAATTGATACCTAAGTCCACCTTCCCATAACAAACTATCTACTATTAACTGACAAACTACGGTCCATGACTCATAGAATCCCAATCAAACTAAACCAAGGTAAGTCTCGTTTAATTTTAGTATTCTATTACGTCATATCACTTCCGGGACTAAATGAGATTTTAAAGTCAATTTCAAAAAACTAATAATATAAGAAAGTAACATACTTGCTTTCTGTTAATTCTTCCTTAAAAGAGTCGTCTTTCAGTATTGGTTTGTTGTAAAACTTGGCAAAGGTTGTCGCATTAGACAAACCAGATTTAAGCAAAATGTCTTGAATAGGAACATTGTTGACTTTTGCCTTGGAAGATGATGCAGACCTCGCACTGTGGGCTCCAAAAACATCTGTATTAATGCCAGATCTTGTCATTACATCTCTAATCCACCGTGCAATTGTATTTTTAGACACTTCTCCGTGTGGTTCAATATAACTTATGAATAGTTTCGAATGTTTACGTAACAACACCGTTCTTGACAAGTATTCTTTCAACACAGTATATGTACAAAGCCTCCTATTTGTAGGATATGCCTTAACCGACAAAACTGGATTTCCATATCCAGGTCTACATTGTTTTAACAATCCCTCAAATTCAAAAACAAACTCTGAACTGAATTTTTTTACATTATTTACACATAACAAGTGAATTGACTGGATTCTTGCAGCATTTGTTAAAGCTTTTAGCATACATAATTTTAATGTCAAGTCTTTTAAACTCAAATATTTTACAGGCGACAGTTTTCGCAAAAAACAAAGTACTTTATTTACATCCCAAACATGGGCATATTTAGGAGTTGGCGGACGTGTATTAAAAACTCCTTTTAAAAAACGTATAACAAGAGGATGTTTCCCTACTGAATGTTCCTCAATTTTAATTTCTAAAGCAGATAACGCCCCTCTGGCCGTTTTTATAGACCTATAACTCAATCCTGATTCAAATAATTCAGTCAAAAATTGTAAAACATCTTCTAAATATGGTTGAACAAAACTAATTTTCCTTTGATTACAGTGTTGTATCCATCTCTTAATGAAAGACTGGTATTGTTTTTTAGTTGATGATCTCCATGATGCCATAAGTATTTCTAGAAAAACCTTGTTTTCTATAGATTTCCCGGACACGACACATATCATTAATTTCAGAGTTTCTTGAAGTGGATGAAGCATGTTTTTGCGAGGCATGAATATCATGTCTTTTTTCTTTCGAATTAGCAGTGGCTGATCTATCAATAGTTCCATTAAGCGAGTGAATCGTGGCTGTGTTGGCCAGAGGGGCGCTGCAATTATAGCGTTCACTTTCTCCATCCTTATTTTTTGTATGCAAGATCCCAGCAAACTGAAAGGTGGAAACATATATATCAATTTAAAAGGTTTCCAATCTACAGTAAGAGCATCAACATATGAAGCAAAGGGGTCAGGCTTCCTCGAACAAAAAATTTCAACTTGATTATTTAACCTAGATGCAAACATATCAATATCAGGTTTACCCCATTTTTCTGTAATCTTATTAAAAATATCAACATTTAATTTCCATTCTAATTTATCATTAAAGACTTGAGACTTCTCATCAGCTTCAATATTTAATTTTCCAGCTATATGAACACATGAAAGCCATATTTTGTTCCCTATACACCAAAACCATATTTTCTTGGCAATAAAATTACAGTCTAAAGATGTTATTTATATAGGAGACCGCAGTAGAATTGTCTGATAAAATTTTGATATGCTTATTTCCTACACTTGTATGAAATGCTTTTAAACCATAAAAAATTACCAAGAGCTCTAAAAAATTGATATGTTTCTCGGAATCATCTGAGGTCCATCTGCCCCCTATTGTATTATTATCAATAACTCCGACCCAACCGTCGAGCGAAGCGACACAACTTAAAGTTAAATCTGGAGTCCCATGAGGTATTTCTCTTTCCTGTTTATGTAATTTTTTTAACCACCAATCTAATTCTTTTTCAATAGATGGCGTTATAAACATTGATGCATCATAGTTTCCAAATATATGTTTTAGAGCTAGCATTTTTTCATGTTCTTAATCTCTATAAAATAATTTACCTAACTCTACAGCTGAAAAACTTGAGACAAGTAAACCTATTACTTTCGCAACAACATGTATTGTTTCTTTTTCTTTCATACTAAATTTTCTACATTCTTCTACAATCTTTTTCTGTTTCTCTATAGGTAGTGTGACAATCATTTTATCAGAATCAATTAAATTTCAAAGAAACATTAATTATTTGTTTTTCTGGTATCAATACCGATTTTTCTGTATTAATAATAAAACCCAAATTCTCCATTAAATTTCTTGTTTCAAATATATTTTTGCGGTATTCCTCTTGTGTATCCCCACACAAAAGACTGTCATAAATATAGCCAACACTAACAAAACCCAAACTTCTTAATTTTGCATAAACCGGTTTCATTGGTTTAGTAAAATACCTAGGTGCACAAGCTAAACCCATTGGCAAGCAGGTATATTGATAAATTTTGTTTTTCCATGCAAATCTAAGATAAATTTCATGTTCAGGTGCAATATGCACACTATAATATGCACTGCATAAATCTATTGACGCCATAAACGTTCCTTTATTTATCAGTTTTATTGCAGATTCAAATGTATCCATTTTGAAATGATGATATTTCACATATTTGTTAATTTTTTCAGATTTAAAATCATTCTGTATGATCCATTCTTTTTAGGTCTAAGAAATATCGGAGACAAAAATTGTCCTGGTGCATTATTAGCTTCTAGAATTACTTTTTCCTGCAACAATTCATCAATTTTTTTTATCAATATAGACTGCTGTTCATTAAAAACAGCTTGATGTGGAATATCATCATAATCAATTTCAAAACTGTCTGCAAACTCAATATGACAATTTTAAACCACGTCCAAAATTACTTAATCTGTAGTTAATTTTTTCCAGCTATCAACAAATTTTGTCAATGTACCTGCTTAAATATATCTACTTTACTTACCTCATTTGCTTCATTAGTTTTTAAAACATTTAATGCCTTGTTCCTCTGCTGGAGGATGGACCTCCACTCTTGGGAAAGTTTTTTGGGTATTGCTACTGACTTATAACCACCTCTGAAGCCCCTTCTAAGTCGACTCCCTCTTCTGGAGCCACGGCCTCTGATACCTCCTCTGTAGTAACCTCTACCACGAGGGAAACCAAAACCTGACATTCTGTTCCCTATTTTTCTTGTGTCTTCAATATCCTTAGCTGCCTTAGACACATCATCTCCAAATAACTGATCTGTATAAGGTACTGATTGTGCACAGAGATGCACATAATTAGAGTCTAAATCAGGTTTCATGAATTCTCTCCGTGACAAATTAATTTGTCTATTGACATGACCCATGAGTGCCAAAGTACCATTGCAGCTTTCAATAAATTCATTTAGCTCCTGATTGTCAATCTTTGCCATTTTATTCACAGCATTTGTCAACACTGTACCTGCTTTTACAACTGTTTTTTCAATATTGTGCATTTTCTTATCACAAGTTTAAGTGAAGGGCGGCAGTATGTCCCAAATCAACGACCTTTAGCCCTTCACAATTTTCCGGTCTTGCATTTTTCTCCTCTTTAAATAAGTCATTATATTGTTCTTCATCTATGCCGTTTAAAAATAGGCTAGTTACTATCTTGTTTCTTTTGATTTTCCTCTATAGTTTTCAATGCTGCTAAGATTGCATTCTCATTAGCACTACTTGTTCCTTCAGTCGGACCATCGGTCCTCCTTTCCATAGCCAAAGGTGAACATGCCGCCATGCTCGTACTTCTGCTTGAACTACTTTTATCGGTACAATTTAAGCATTTTTCTTTGATGATGGCTTCTGTTTTTCGTTAACATTTCTCTTAGAAGACTTTTCTTCTTAATTCGTCCTCTTTAACAAAATTTGCTTTCCTGACCACTTTTTCAGCCATTTTTACCCATGATATCCGGGGTTTCATTTACTGCAGGACAGTAAATATTTACGGCAATTGTCGTAAAAGTCGTAAAAATTTTACCAACTTACGACAATGTAAACAAATGATTATTTTTCAAATAAAATAAGGCTGCTCAATATCGAGAGACAAACGAACCACGTCCGTTCTCTCCAAAAGCGATTAGCACATTGAAATGGTTGCGTTTGCGCGGCAAAATCTAATTCAGTCCCGGAAGTGATATGACGTATTAGAATTTCATACCAAGTTCAATTCTATTAAATTTGTTTCAAGAAGACGCAGCCATAAAGATGATCAAGAAATCGCACAAATATGCAACGTTTTCTGAAAATTTAATATGATGGAAATTCTATAATACTGAATGGATATGATTGTAGGCATTTTTGTACTTTGAACTTTTAACTGGTGAATTCAACATAAAATTAAGTAACATTTAGGAAATGGTAATTTCTTTCATAGAATGAAAATTCTGTTATTTTTCGAGTAAAAGAAAATAGTACATGAAAGCTTTGTGTTAAGCTGATTTTCTCTCTCCATTTAGTTCAGTCTTTAAATACTGTGCAAAAAAGGTTTAGCAACATTTGGTAGGAATAAAAAGAATTTATTTTGAGGTTACCAAATCTCGATTCATAGATGTAATTTTACATTTCTGAGTTTAAGTTGAGTTTGACTCATCATTAGCATTACGTATGTCCATAAATTCAAATATTGCATTAATCTTGTGCAATTCTGTCAAAAAGGAAAACATTGAAAAAGGGGAGCTTTGCAAAAAATGCCATATTTTTCGTTTTTTTAGGAACGAAAGCGAACAAAATGTTTTTAGTTGACAGAACTGGTTATGTTACGGTGACCATGAAATGGTTCTTGCTCTTTTTGCTGAAAATTAAATTCCCAGAATTTATTATTCGGTTTATGGTCTTACAAAAGCTTTGGTTTGATCTGCATTGCAGCTAGACATATATTGTCGAAATGACCATCTGTAAAGACACTATTACAGTAACTTCGGTATTTAGATAATACTGATTAAATGAATAATATTCCTCTAAGAAGATGTCAAAAATAACATTTTATGGTGCCTTTGCCAAAATGCGTGATTTTTATAACATGCACATATGTAGCAAAAGCAAAAACAAAAAATTAGCACACATTTCGATTATCGGAAATATACATCTCATTGTTGTACTAAGTTAAATCATTCCTTTTGTGCTATCGCACATTTGTTACCATAGCAATGACGCTATCGCACATTTGTTACTATAGCAATGAGGCAGATTTAGACAACAATGACAAAACAAACGAAGATAAAAGGTCGCACAAAAAGTTGGTGAAAAAAAACAATTCAAAGATGTAGAACAACAACTTGGTTTTACCAGGTATTTGTAGAAACTTTGTCATGGACATATATTCCATATGCTTTTATTGTTAATATTTACAGGTAATTTCAAACAAATGTTTGTCGTCTTTTCAAAATTTCATTACTATTCACTTAACAAGAAAACATTATCTAACAGTAACACTTACAACAAAACGTAAGAGTACTTTGCCAGTTTAATTAATGTTTGTTGACAACCCCGCACCCATAACCAACAAAGATAAGATTTAGCGTTGTTTGCCAGTTCACAAATAATTCCGCTAAACCGATGAGCGGGGCGGTCTTGAACTTACTATGAGGTGCGAGCAAAGCTCATTGTTGAAGGTCTCATGGTGACTTCAAGATGTAGGACAACAATAAAAGCGTTGTTCCTTTGCCTGTGTTTACCATGTATTTGTAGAGACTTTGTGTCATGTGCATTTACTCCACATCCTTTCATTCACCATGCATTTCAAAAGATATGGTTGGTAAAACCAGTTTTAAGTAACACCAAAATTCTTCTTCCATTGTGGTAGTATATTAACAGTGAATAACATACATAATTTTATTACAGATGAATTAAGAGAAATATAAAATATCGGCTATATAATAATTAAGAACACAGACAATGAAGAAAATTTTCAGTAAAAAAAATATTATATGAAAATTTGGATTTAAATAATTATGGATAGAAATATTAGATGATGTCACAGACCATCGAATCGTTCAATAGTAAACAGAAAAGATTTTTTTTTTTTTTTTTTTTTGGCAGAGAAAAAATGGTTGGTTTGTTTTGTATGCAATTTTGAAGTGATATACTTATCATACATGCATAAATAAAGCACTAGAAAAATGGCTTTTTAGTTGTACGTTTCAAGAAAGTTAGATGTTAATAGAAATCTTTATCTGATTTTCTGTAACATCTATTCCTTAGACACTGAGAAACATAAGTAGATTTTAATTTTGTGCAAAAATGTTCCAAATCATTAAATAAATCTAGACGTAGACATAATATTATACGATTTTATGACTCAGAACAATGTTTATGGTTTCTAGTCTGCATGCCTAATAAAATTTTTAAAGTCTATAGATGCAGGCAAGAAGTATGTAATATTTTATGGATATGTTCAAAGGTTTCATACCACCAATTCAAGCCATCAGAGCTTGTAAATGAGAAAATAGACCTTTTGAATCTGAAGAAGACTTAGTATTCTTGCACCTTTAAAATTATTCGAGAGAATTTGATGAATGATACACCTATATTTAAACATTGATATATGACCAAGGTCAATCGATCAGGTGTAGTTTTTTATCAATTAAAGGTGGAAATTTCCCGATGACTGTTTTTGCGAAATGTTGTAATGTCGTGATACGTATTTATAGGTGGCGTTCCCCGACACATCGGAATTTCTTAAAAGGCTTTAAATGTATGATGAAATTTGATATGATATAGAGTAGGTATGTGCCTTTCACGACGTGTAAGGTCTTGGAAAGGTTACACTTAAGATAAATTGTCCAGGGAGGTTCGAAAATTCAAAATTTTAGTTCAAAATGTTCAAGAAATGAATTGGTGGTTTCACACCACATAGCTTTTAGTAAGGTTTGGTATCACGATTTGGTTTATAGCTCGGAATATGCAATAGTATACTTATGTTACTTGAAAGTTGTTTGTCATAGAAGAATCTTATAACAAACAACTTTCAAGTAACATAAGTATACTATTGCATACTCATTTGGGTATAATAATATATCCAAATGAGTGTGCAATGCGTTAATTTGAAAAAAAAAACAATGAGTCAGCTTTATGCCCTGGCCTAAAAATAAAAGGTAACCAATACACTATCAAGGAGCAAATTGTAAATGTCAAAAAACAAACAGAACGGAAAATAGACCCAAGGACCAGCTAAAAACATACTTAGTTTTAAACCTTTTACGCATTTTGAATTTCTCTCAGTAGTTATACTATACACTACTAAGTAGTAAGACTGTACACTACTCCATACTTAAGATTGTACAATTCTCAGTAGTAATACTGTAAACAACACAGTAGTTAGACTATATACTACTCAGTACTTATACTGTACACTACTAAGTAGTTAGATTGTACACGTAGTTATTCTGTAAACTACTCAGTAGTTATACTGCACATTACTCAGTAGTTAGATTGTACACTGCATAGTAGTTATACTGTACACTATTCAGTAGTTATACTATACACTAAAAGTAGTTATACTGTACACTTCTCAGTGCTAATACTGTACACTACTCAGTAGTTATACTGTACACTACTCAGTAGTTATACTGTACACTACATAGTAGTTATACTGTACACTACTCAGTAATTATACTGTACACTACATAGTAGTTATACTGTACGCTACTCAGTAGTTATACTGTACACTATACAGTAGTTATACTAAACACTTCTCAGTACTAATACTGTACACTACACAGTAGTTATACTGAACACTACACAGTAGTTATACTGTACAATTCTCAGTGCTAATACTGTTCACTAATCAGTAGTTATACTGTACACTTCTCAGTGCTAATACTGTACACTACTCAGTAGTTATACTGTACACTACTCAGTAGTTATACTGTTACAAAAACAGGAAAACAGCAAACACCTACAATGGCCAGGAACTACAATCACATGCCACAATTTACAAGCAAACTGCACCAGAAAAACAATAATGAAAACAAGAGATGTACACTACACAGTTGTTACACTGTACACTTCTCAGTGCTTATACTGTACACTACTCTGTAGTTATATTGTGCACTACTCAGTAGTTATACTGTACACTACACAGTAGTTATACTGTACACTAGTTAGTAGTTATACTATAATATTCAGTTCTGCTGCTGTACACTACTCAATAGTTATACTGTACACTTCTCAGTAGTCATACTGTACACTGTTCAGTGGTAATACGGTAAATTACTCAGTAGTTATACTCTACACTACTCAGTTATTAAACTGTACACTACTAAGTAGTTAGACTGTTCACTACTCAGTAGCTACACTTAGTGTAGTTAGACTGTATACTACCTAGTAGTTATACTGTACACTACTCAGTAGTTAGATTGTACACAAAGTGTAAATGTTGTACACTTCTCAGTATTTATACTGTACACTACTCAGTTGTTATACTATATACTTACTTGGACATGGATTTGTATTGCATTTTCTCTTTTCAGTTCCAACACGCAAACCAGGACATTGGCGTCCCCTATTCAATGGTGTAGGCTTAGTACAAGATCGTGTTCTTGCCCTCCCTTGTTCACCTGAGTCACATTTCTTCGTGCATGTTGACCACTGACTCCATGAATTCCATGAACTCCATCCACCATGCACTAAATAAACCCCACACAAACATTTTATTTGCATGTTTATTTTAAAATGTATCTTTCTATAATAATTGCCAAACATACTTTTTTCACAAGAAATGACAAACTGCTTATCCATAAGATACCGTATAATATAATTGTAATATAAGAATGGGAGTTAAGGAAACGTTATGTTTTTTATACCTTTTTCCCGCTATAGGATATATGTTTCCCAGATGACAACAGATCTTTCTCTTTGCCACTAAAGTTTGTTTTCCTCTACCGGATTTGACTTTACTACCGAAGTTGACACGTTCAACGGGGCGGGGTCTTATAAGAAGCAGGAGATGCTTACTCTACCGGTGTATAAGAATCTAACACCAGGGTGAGGGTCGACAGAAAAATCTCAGATACCCAAGGGTAAGATTTCAAGAACTCGGACGAAGCTTGCCGAGTCCGAGACGCTAGAAATCTTACCCGAGGGTGTCTGAGATTTTTTTCTGACCCTCCCACTGGTGTTTGATTATTTTTCTCCCCCTCAGCATCCAAAAAATCAAACAAATCACCGTCGAAACGCCATTGTTGACATCAGTGAATTACTTCCCTTTCCACGACGTCATAAAGAGTTGAGCACTCGTCCGAGTCCGGAGTTATTTTAGTGCAAACGATTTGGGCATTTATGATATGTTTTAATTCAAATTTTGGCGTTCTAAGATAGTTAATATATAATTTAATACTTTGAATTACATACTTTTCGATTAATGTGGAGTAAGCTGTGTACTAGACCGAATTATCTGTCGTTTACAACAACGGCAGTAGAATACCGAAGGAACAAAGGGGTGAAATTCACAAAAATCGAAGTCCAAAGACAGGGCAAAAACGAGAACACAGAAAACAATGACGTTAGACACAAAAACAATGACGCCAGACAGACACAAAGCACAGAACCAGAAACCACAACATTCAGAACAAAGGCACTCACAGTGTGAACTCCAGTGAAACTGAGAGTGACATCAGGTGATCCGGAAGGGTAAGCATGTCCTGCTCTGTTAACAGCACCCGTCACACTGTGGGTGATTCAATCCGGGAAAATGTCAAAGTCGGTAGTCAAATCCGGTAAGACGTGAATCTAGCTGAAAATGTCCACTTTCATTTGGGATACTGACACGTCATATCTTTCAATGATGCTATGGTGACGGCCATAGAATTTCTTGAGGGATGATATAAACAAAGGTTGAACAAATAACTTTTATCATCCTATGTTAATCTTTTTTATTTTTATTTCTTATATTGCTTTGTGACGACAGAACGATCTCTTATTTAAAATCGTGAGATCGCTTCCAATTTCGATGCGGTGGAATTTCGGCTGGGTGTCGCCTGTGCGTGTATAAAAACACCTAACGGATGAAATCGGAACAATTTTCTTTTTAATTTTAACAAAGTTTCAAGTGCCGAAGATATGAAATATCCCATCTATGCTTCCATTCAAAGTTCAAGCGTATCTCTTTTATTGACCTGGTGCCATTTTGAATATTGAAATTGTCACATGATAAATTTAAGTTCAAATCGTTAACGGAAAAGACACGTTTTTTAACCATACCTTTTCCGGTCAAATACGTAGAACTCAAAGGAAAATACCCGAATTCGGTTCAGATGTAGCTTTTATCACATGACAATTTCAATATTCAAAATGGCACCAGGTCAATGAGAAGAGATACGCTTGAACTTTGAATGGAGGCACAGAAGGGATATTTCATATCTTCGGCACTTGAAACTTTGTTAAAACTGATGGAAAAAAGTTCCGATTTCTTCCGGTAGGTGTTTTTATACACGCTCAGGCGACATCCAGCCTAAATTCCACCGCATCCAAATTGGAAGCGATCTCACAATTTTAAAAAGAGATCGTTCTGTCGTCACAAAGCAATATAAAAAAATAAAAATAAAAAGTCAGACGGACACACAACACAAACGGACAGTTGCTCATTTCGACATTGGACATCATGTTTCGTACTATCAAGCATAACGTCGTATTTCTGTTGACACTAAATAATTCAAATAATAATACATTACACAATTATTTACTTGGCTTACTCTGGCTTTTCATTTGTGTTTACTTATACTGAAATTTGACCTTCATGTCTTTTGTTTACTTACGGGAGTTGCGTCCCCTTTTTATGACGTCATAAGATTCGAGCGGGATTTTTGAATGTTGAGTATTATTTCATCTGGCACATTTAATAGGTGTCAAGAGTTAAAGACACAGTTTTATAAGTCGACTTTCTTGAAAAATGTGCTTAT
Organism: Modiolus philippinarum; assembly: GCA_002080025.1. Lineage (NCBI taxonomy): Eukaryota > Metazoa > Mollusca > Bivalvia > Mytilida > Modiolidae > Modiolus > Modiolus philippinarum. The sequence continues at coordinate 57,786 of MJUU01000487.1, read as the reverse complement.
CTAAAAAGAAAAAAAACAAGAAGACAAGTCCAATTTGAATGTCAAGCGGACATAAAAACCGCGGAAAAAAGATCGTGTGAGTGTTCTCATCCACGCAGATGGGTGAGACGGAAAAATCTCACCCAGGCATTGGCTACATAGAAAGCACTACAAGTAGGTGAGAAAGAAAAATCTTGCATCGCGAAAACAATGGATTCCCTTGTCCGAGGTGGGAGAACACCTGATCTCATCCATGGTTTTTTATTGGGTCCGTGTTGTTCAATTTTATATATATGTGTGACTTCATTTTTCTTCTCTGCGTCGTGTCTTTGTTTCTTTGTTTTTTTTTCCGATGTTGCCATTGTCCTTGAATTGTTTGCTTTAGACTGACTGTATGGTTCTCAATTACTTTTGGATTTATTTCGAAAATTGTGGTATGCAAAAATTTCATGAATGTTTTAAGAAATTGTATGTAAAGTTGTACACATTTGAAGACTACGTAAAGCTGTATAGACTATGTAAAGGTGTACACATTGGTAGACTATGTTAAGCTGTACACATTGGTAAATTATGTTAGGGTGTACACACTGGTGTACACATTGGTAGACTATATAAAGGTGTACACATTGGTAGACTACAAGAAGGTGTACACATTGGTACACTATGTAAAAGTGAAAACATTGGTAGACTATAAAAAGGTGTACACATTGGTAGACTTTATAAAGGTTAACACATTGGTAGACTATGTAAAGGTGTACACATTGGTAGACTATAAGAAGGTGTACACATTGGTACACTATATAAAGGTGAACACATTGGTAGACTATAAGAAGGTGTACACACTGGTACACTTTGTAAAGGTGAACACATTGGTAGACTTTAAAACGGTGTACACATTGGTAGACTTTATAAAGGTTTACACAATTGGTAGACTATAAGAAGGTGTACACTTTGGTAGACTTTATCAAGGTGTACACATTGGTAGACTGTATAGAGGTGTACACAATTGGAAGACTATAAGAAGGTGTACACATTGGTACACTATGTAAAGGTGAACACATTGGTAGACCATAAAACGGTGTACACATTGGTAGACTTTATGAAGGTGTACACATTGGTAGACTTTGTAAAGGTGAACACATTGGTAGACTATAAAAAGGTGAACACATTGGTAGACTTTATAAAGATGTACACATTTGCAGACTAAATAAATGTGTACACATTGGTAGACTATATAAAGGTGTACACATTGGCAGACTATATAAAGGTGTACACATTGGTAGACTATATAAGGGTGAACACATTGGTAGACTATATAAAGGTGTACACAGTTGGTAGACTATAAGAAGGTGTATACATTTGTACACTATGTAAAGGTGTACACATTGGTAGACTATAAAAAGGTGTACACATTGGTAGGCTATAAAAAGGTGTACACATTTGTAGACTTTACAAAGGTTTACACATTGGTAGACTATAAGAAGGTGAACACATTGGCAGACTATAAGAAGGTGAACACATTGGTAGACTATAAGAAGGTGAACACATTGGTAGACTATGTAAAGGTGTACACATTTGGTAGACTATATAACGGTGTACACTTTGGTAGACTTTATAAAGATCTACACATTGGTAGACTATATAAAGGTGTACACAATTGGTAGACTGTAAGGAGATGTATACATTGGTTCACTATGTAAAGGTGTACACATTTATAGACTATAAAAACGTGTACACATTGGTAGACTATGAAAAGGTGTACACATTGGTAAACTATATAAAGGTGTACACATTGGCAGACTATAAGAAGGTGTACACATTGGTACACTATGTGAAGGTGAACACATTGGTAGACTATAAAAAGGTGTACACATTGGTAGACTTTATAAAGGTTTACACATTGGTAGACTATATAAAGGTGTACACATTGGTAGACTATATAAAGGTTTACACATTGGTAGACTTTATAAAGGTGTACACATTGGTAGACTATATAAAGGCATATACATTAGTAGATTTTATAAAGATGTACACATTGGTAGACTTTATACAGGTGTACACATTGGTAGACTATATAAAGGTTTACACATTGGTAGACTATATGAGGGTGAACACATTGGTAGACTATATAACGCTGAACACATTGGTAGACTATAAGAAGATGAACACATTGGTAGACTATATAACGGTGAACACATTGGTAGACTATATAACGGTTAACACACTGGTAGACTATATAACGGTGAACACATTGGTAGACTATATTACGGTGAACACATTGGTAGACTATAAAGTGAACACATTGGTAGACTATAAGAAGGTGAACACATTGGTAGACTATGTAAAGGTGAACACATTGGTAGACTATATGTGGGACTCAAATCTATGGAATGGTTCCAAATCTATGGCGGATTCCAAATCAATGGTAGAAAGTGACGTAACAAAGGATGTGGCGCTCCAAATCTATGGCAGATTACATTGGCTCCAAATTTTGAGCAGATTTTGGTGTTCCCAAATCTATGGCAGATTTTGCTGTTCCCAAATCTATGGCAGGTGTAACTATATCATTTAACTATTATGGAGGTTTATCTATTCCAAAATCGATGACAGATTGAATTATTACTAAGTCTCAGAAAAAAATACAGAGTTTTAGTACAAAAGCTAAAAACGAATTTATTTTTTGCTTCATAACATCAAAGACATTTAAATATTTATGTCTGATTAAATCCTATGACATATTTTGCTTTCCCGAATCTTTTTCTAATTGTCAATTTGAGATTTAGCTATTTCTAAATCTATGGCAAACGGATGCCGTAACAACAAATGTACTGAAAGCTCTTGAATTAGTTCATTTTTTTGCATCACAGTATAATATATTAGCTGAAGAATAAAATAAAAAGCCAATTTGTGTATCGAAATCATAAATTTTTATTGTCTTTTTTTGGTGTGTTAATTTTGTCCTTCTTTGTTGATTATTTTTATGTTGTTTTTGTCATTCCAAAATGCGGGAGATGCATGGGAGTTTTACTGGAGACATTGACGTTGCAAACGTCACAACAGGGCGTACGTATTTGTTTTCAAACGTCGAAGTCCAACAATTGACGAAACGGATCAAAATAGCTTAACTGGTGAAGGACAAACACAAACTGGTCTTTAAAGATTGAAACCCAGATGTATTTCATTTCAAGGGCATGCATAACCCCAATCTTTCTGGGGTCCCCTAATGATAAAATAATCGGAGAAGATTTCATATAATGTCTACAAACAAGTTTAGAAAATAATGAAATGATATGGAGTGAATGTACGTGTGACAAAAACGCACATGATACATAGAAACTTAATCTGTTCGGCTATTTAGTCATTACATGTACTTCGGTGCTGACCACAAAGAAAGAAAAAATATATTGAGACTTGCTATGTCTGGAATATTGTAAATTTGCAAATTATAGTGCAAAAATTAGTATTTAGCTATTTTGTGTTTTCAATTTAGATTACCGGTATACAGAAACTATTTGCTATTTGTTTTCTGCCAACTTTATTCATTTTTCAGTATTTGAAATGTTTTCATCTTATCTGCAATTTAAAGACACATAAGTTGTTGAAATGGCCGAATAAATTCAATTTACAGTAAATCGCTACGTACCTGTTTATGTTGTCGGTGGAAATTGGTTAGTTGTCCTTTTTGATTTGAAAATATGTTTTCTTGTGATGACAAATCTGCCATAGATTTGCCACTGTGAAAATCTACCATAGATTTTGGAGTGTGAAAATCTGCCATAGATTTGCCACTGTGAAAATCTGCCATAGATTTTGGAGTGTGAAAATCTGCCATAGATTTGGGAGTTTGAAAATCTGCCATAGATTAGGGATTGTGAAAATCTGCCATAGATTTGGATTGCTGACGTCAGGATATGCCATCGATTTGGAATCTACCATAGATTTGGAACCCGCCATAGATTTGAGTCCTACATATATAACGGTGAACACATTGGTAGACTATATAACGGTGTATACTTTTACACACAGGCCGATAAGTGATTAGTTTTTAACAAAAGAAATGGAACTCTTCATTAAACGAAACAAAAATGGTCTACTCAGATTGTTTTCCGTAGTTACAAATTCCAAAAAGTTGTTTCTAACAGGAAAATTTAATGATTTTTTAAATCATGTATTTCATTAAGGTATAGAAATAATATAAATGTTCGCCGTTTGATTGTAAAGTTTGTAATTAGTGCGTAAATACTGAATTGTGTGTCTATAATTCTTGATGAATTAAATATACATCTCCGGATTTTCTCCAAAATTGGCATACTGATTCATAAAGAATTGATGAATACGTGTGCAAATTTTCATTTCCGCCCTTCCACCCGGAATAAAACCCCAAAGTTAGTGTATTCTGCTACAATACTGGCTCTATTTTTAGAAATGAAATCGAATTTACCTACATACGTCATGATTACAACTTACGAGTTAGAGGCTCATTCAGGTAATCGTATTTGATTTTTGTCTATAGTTTGTTTTAATGTATTAAATGGAACAGTAAACATTCTACTACGGCTCAAAATAAATATTTAGATACAGAAATCTAGAAACATTCTCGTTAATTTCATATAATTTTACCATAATGGGGTACAGTGCCTCGGCAGTGTTTATAAATAACATTTACCGCCAAATAATGAACACAATGGAAAATACCACCCTCACTTATTCCTTGGTTACGGGATATCATTTTGGATCTTGAAAATATACATCTTTGAAATCAATTATTTCATCATTTTCCCTTCAAGATTAATCCTTTGGCTATCTTTTAATACAGAAATTGTGTCCGCCCCGGTAATTTTTTGCCTTTTAATAATATTTTATTGTCGCCAGGTTAATTTTTGTATGGTCGCAGTGAAGACATTTGACATCAACTAAACCATTTAACGTGCAATAGCAGACCAATTTTTAACTTTAATTTTGTAAATGTTTTTGTTTTACTAATATATCGTTCCTTTGTGATTTATATGTACCCGAACAAGCTTAATATCTAGCCGTTACTATAGACCATCAACAGACGGCGTGTTTCTAAAATATGGCTGATGAAGTAGACGCCCACCTCATTAGCATGTTTAGAAGGGAGATAATTTCACACAATGACTTTTCGGACTGCACATTGGTAGACTATATAACGGTGAACACATTGGTAGACTATATAACGGTGTATACGTTGGTAGACTATATAAAGGTGTACACTTAAGAATTGAATGCATTATTTTTAAGTTTCATTGGGTGATGAAAGTATTGACCGAAGCACATTTTTAATGAAGCGCGGTAGCGCTTCATGTTGAAAATGTGCGCCTGGTCAACACTTTCATAATCCCATGAAGCATTCAATTCTTATAATTACATTTTGACCGAAATGTAAGAAAGTACAATTTATTTACGGGAAAGTACATCATGTACATTAGGATTCTATTTTTTACAAATTAATCCGCCACGTGAACATGTGATCAAATGTGCAACTTCACATTGATATGCCACGTGATTGGTGTTCACCTATCAAATTGACGGAATTCAAATGAATATGCATGAAATGTAATTATATTGAAATACAATATAAAGATGTACACATTGGTAGACTTACCTGCAGGACATTTTCTGTAGCAAGTTTTATATGACCGATAATAAACATATCTGTAATAGAAAAATTGTATCGATTTGTTTTCAGATAATTTCTGTTGACTTCAATACATCCTCTATTATTTTTCAGCTTTTTGTTAATTAAAATATTTATATCTGTTTTCTTGATCTGTTTGCTTCTTGTCAGGTAAAACACAAGAAAAACGTAGATATAAATAGATGTAGTCCATACACATGAATTAATCCTTAAATAAATTACAAAATAAATGAAAAATAAAAGAAATAAAGTGATGATTATACTAAGTCACCAAGGGTATCAGACAATTATAAATAATATGTGCAAATATCTTCTCGAAAAGCTGCCTATTGCTATAATTTTTTTTTCTTGGCGCCTAACCCCTAATTGCATTATCTTTGACATTTGTAATATACTTTGGAGAGATTTTGAGATGAAGATTAAGATTAAAAGCGTGACTCTTTTCTATATCCATTGAAAATATACCTTTTTGAATCTTAATTATCAAGTCAGGTATGAAACTACAAATATGTGTATTTACATGTATATTTACCTTAATCGCCTGCATCTCTTCCATCCTGCAAAACCACATTTGGTGCGGTAATACGTGTATCTACCAGATTGCTGAGAACATTTATAGGCCTGTGTTCCAATACACATACTGTTAATTCAAATATTGATAAATTTTGGGTTTTTTTTTCTTTAATTAAGCATTATTAGTCTTTGATGGTAAAAAATAAGGTATTTTTGTCTGTAGTTACGCATATTAGTCTTTCATGATGAAAAGTAATGCATATTTAGATACAGTTGTATATGATCTGCTTTTATAAAAAAATGGCGTTGATAAAAACAAAATATAACAGCTGATTCAGTTAAGCATGTATCAAGTATAAGAAGCAAAGTTTGACAGAAACTTTGGTTGGATAATTGGGGATTATAGAAAAAAGAAGGGAAACGGGGAATATGTCAAAGAGACAATGACCAAAAGGGGACTAATAACAACTCAAAGCCACCATAAGATCTTCAATGAACGATGAGGATACCCTACACCCAATGGCAGGTCGGAGTCGGCCCCTAAATAAAGAGTAATCAAGTTCAGCGAAAAATACACCATCCTAGATTCCTATTGACATAAAGTAAACTAAGTAGAAAACTGACAAGACACATAATTGCTTAATAAATTTCCTGACTTAGGACAGGCGCAAACCTGCGGCGGCGGGGTTAAACTAGTTTTATAGGGCCCAAACCTTCCCCCTATAGCTAATGTGATAAACCAAAAAACATTCGTAACAACAGTAAAATTCAGTTAGCAACAGGACTGAGTCAATTGTGAAAATGAAACTGAAAGAACTAAATACACAAAAACATGAAATCGCAAAAGACTACTAGTAGTTAACTGACATGCCTGCTCCATTCCAGGATTATGCAATTCATATTAAAGTACCAAATTTGCTTGCAACTGTACATAGCATTTAGAAGTAATCTATTTTTGAACATGTTGAAATTCAAACATAATCATAGGATTACTATAAACACTTAATTATCAATCTAAGAACAAATTCCTTCTTTTTTTCAAGTTCTATCTACCTATAGAAATGTTTGAAAAAGACAATTATATCTTTGGTGTGACTGTAACGGTTTATAGTATCCACTGTGAAATAAGTTCCAAAGGAGCATATTTCATAGCTCACCTGTTTAAATAATCTCCAGACGAAAAAAAAACTCATAGTTATATCAATAATATTTGTTCCATTTGGAACTTATTTCACAGGATACTATTTTGGCTTACAAAATAACTGATTGGGTATGAATGGATTGCCCAAGGCTTATCAAGCTAGCTAGTAACTTTGCAATGTTTAGATATACGTGGATAATTACAATAGCTGTATATCAGGGTCTTTTTCCTTTATACTAGCCAAAACTTTTGAATGTTTACGCATTGAGTCGATACTGTTTTGCTCTACTAACTTCAAAATAAATGGTGTAGATATAAATATTTATTTCCATTTTTTTTTTTTTTTTTTTTTTTTTATTGAAACAAAATAGTAATTACAGTGTGCCTTTCCAGTTTCTAGGTCTCTAGATTCTAAAACCTTTGGAAATATTTACGTCGTTGAGTTAATTCTGTATCTGTGAAAAAGCTAAACACGAAAAACACGATATGAAAATGTGTTAAATCGGTCTTAAGTTTGATATTGGGAGGAGAAAAAAGTACCTTATCATTAATTCCATATCAACCGATTCAATAAAAGTCACAATGATGCAATCTTACAAAATCTTTTGGTACCTTTAGAAATACGTTGATATATAGCTTTAATTTGAACAAATTAGACCAATCACATGCTTTCCAACGGAATTATTATCATTTCCGAAGGAGAATAAATACAGAACTTTTACTGTATAAATGATTGTCCTATAAATGAGGGGGGGGGGCAGGAGGGGGTCTGATCCCGGAATTATTATTTCTAAATCACGAAATCCCGAACTACAAAGAAACTTAAAGACTGATGAAATCCCGATTCCCGGTGAATAAATTTCCCGAAATCCCGGGCTTAAATCATAAAAATCCCGAAATCTCGGGCTTAAAAACATCCAATCCCGACATCCCGAAAAAGGTCCTGCCCCCCTAAAATGTATAATACCACAAAAACACGAAATCAATCAGTTGCGTGTTAAAATAGTACTTTATAAGTGGAGTATGGATATTTCTATGGTATTGAGAAATAGTCATGCATTCCAAGTAATTAAAATGAATTCTCGTCTGTTTGAAAGCTAAACATTTTAGGTACCGCCAAAAAAATTATTAATTGTTAGAAGGTGTAAAAAATCGTTTTGGTAAAAACAATCAGGAATCAAATAATCATTAAATTTTTACCTTCAGTTGGTAATCAATAAATTTTTGGCTTAATAATCAAAAAGTATATAAAAATGCAAGCTAATAATCAAATAATCATTAAAAAAATGCCCTGATAATCAGGTAATCAAGAAACCCATGACGGGCCTCAACAACAACATAACCATTCCACGGATTGAAAGTGAATGTGAAACTATTTGTAGTTGCGTACTTCCGATGTGGGCATTTTCTTATATTTGATGGAAGTCATTAAAAAAATAAAAAAGTTGTCCTCAAATTTTGTAAGGAGACTAACTATGTATCAAAAGGTGAAAGGTTACGCTTCATTAAAATCGACAGTTAATGTGCTATGATGCTACGAAAATGGACAATCTACTAAAGCCAAATAGGGCAAAATGAATGGTCGTATGATACTATATATATGAAGACAAAAATTCTCACAGAATTTAGATTATTGCTGTTATTTTTATAGAATATTTTATAGTACTATTTCCTATTTTTCATATATTTCCTATATTAGATAAATAAACTATATTCAAATTCATATATTAATACATGTATTTTAATCTTGAGATATTGAGATTATCTATAAATTCAGAAAAGCAAATAATACAGCATTTCGAATTTCTGAAAGTATGACAATTGGCATAAAATAATTCAGGCCATTTCACAATGACATTTATACTAAAGCTTGTAAAAGAATTAAATATATTGCGATTAATGAAACATAAGTTAGATAGAAAATTCTCTCGAAAAATTATTCATAGGTTTTATTAGACCAGTTTTGGAATATGGATCAATTATCTGTGACAATTGTGCACAAAAGGAATCTGACTCAATTGAAAGTATACAATTAGAAGCAGCAAGAATTATTACAGGTCTTAGAAAGGGTACTTCTCACCAAATTTAATACAGGGAGTTGGGATGGGTTTCACTTAAGGAGCGTCGAAGGATAAATAAATTAATTTTACTACATAAGATATTTAATGGCCAAACGCCTGAATATCTCTTAGATGAAGTTATTTTATTTGTAAATACAAATGAAAATTATAATCTAAGAAATGTTCGCACATTTGAGCCACAAATTGGTCGTACAAACTCTTATAAAAATAGTTTATTTCCAAGTGTAATTAGTGAATGGAATAAGTTAGACATGTCAACACAGAATATACTGAGTAGAGAGATGTTCATCAGACAAATTAGTCAAGCTAAGATAGTTCCCCTATTTTTTACTCCCTTGGACCTAGAAAAATAAATATAATTGTTTGTCAACTTCGATCTAAACCACCATAGATTTCTGCTACACTTGTCAGACAATTCACGATGCGATTGGGGGGATGATGTGGAAGATAACTTCCACTTTATTTATGTTTGTCCTAATTTCATTCGCCAGAGATATGAGTTGTTCACTCAGCTGCGGAGACATGCCAATATAATAAATGTAGATGTCTTGTTGGGGGGCTCCGAAAATCTTTCATATGATGAAATATAGAAATTTTTTCTGCAACTCAAAAAAACATTGAAGATTCTGGGCGGTTTTAACCAGTATTGTAATGTTATATTATACTAATAATGTTACTTTGACAAATACCATAAACCTTAATATAAATCTAATATAACTTATTAACTTTCATGAACATCAATACTATTCATTAATAGATCATTGTCTTAATTAATTATTATGTATAGGACAAACCATAAGTACAAAATTACTAATATTATTTATTTTGTATTATTATTATTTATGTAAATTTCATCTTCTTTTCAATATAATTGATATTTACGAAAGGATGTCCTCTTGTTATATTAGGAGAGCACTTAAATAGGCATAGCCTGATGTGCAATCCTTTTAAACCTTGTTTGTATATTGTCATATATAACTATGTTCAATAAAATATTTTGAATTGAATTGAATTGACATTCTTTATAACAGAATCCCTCTTACAATGATCAATAATTCCAACAAATTTACAGTTTACTTTGTATCCAAGAAAACGATTTTACCCCCCCCCCCCCCCCCCCCCTCCCCCGCAATTTTACCCCTGTCCCAAGTCAGGAATGTGTTGGTCATTTGCTTGTCCTTGTCTTCTTATAAAATTTTAGTTTCTTGGGTTATTGGACGTGGTTTGTTTCCATTGTTTTATTCACATTTTTACTTTTCATGGTCATTTAAGGCTTGCAATATGGCGTGAGGTCCCTCATTGTGTTGATGACTGTACGGTGACCCTTAGATTCTTTGTGTTGGGTAGTTTCAAGCTGGAGATGGGATGTTGTTCCCTTGACATTTACCCATTTCCTGTCTTTTTCATAGTTATATCTTGATTCTAAACAAAAGCAAATTCAGTTAAATGACAAATTTGGCAGTGGACAAACATTGTTGTTACAAAAAGAGTTCACTGTGTTTCATTTCTGAAAACCTCATTTACATGTAGTTTCCTTTTTTTTATTAATTAAAATGTAGTTATAATTAAATACCATAATTTATAAACTCACCTTTGAGCAACTGGAATGAATGAAACTGTGAACAAAAAACAAATATCTAGCCTCATTATTGAAATGCTAAATAATAAACAAAAGTTTGTCCTCTCTATATGGTGTCTTTAGTATAAATACACAGAGGAAAACTTTTGTCTAGTTCTTGGAAGGACCACTTGAAGTATCAGCCTTCGGATAATCACTCAGGAAATAAAAGAAAATTAATACGTGTTACTTGTATATAATGTGTCCTCCTACTTAAATTTCATCCATTTTATATTTATTTCAAAGAACAATAATTTCTGTTTAATTTAGTCGTGTTAATATTTTTTTTTCTTTTTGAAATTTTCCAAACATATTTTTCCAAACACACTTAGTCCATAAGGAATCGCTTGTTTTGTTGGATGTAGAAGGATATGTACAGGTACGAACTGAAAGGCCATTTGGGTGTTAAAGACTCATGATGAACTGTTTTAATGGGTTTTTTAAGCTATTTTGCATTGCTGGTTGCGAGCTGTGGGAAAATCTATTTTTAGGTGATTAATTAGTCATGAATTTGTAGAAAGAAAGGTTTTTATTTTAATAATTATGTGATTACATTTTTAATTCATAAGATTTGTCAATATTTGTTAGAAAAGAGAGGGGCTAGACAGGGGGTTTGGGCGATTTTGTAAATAAATAATTTAATCTTGGTGCCAGTGAAAATAAATATTCTGATCATATGGCCTAAAAATAAATAATTCAATTTTGAATTGACGAATTGAATGTGGTGGCAAATGCAAATGAATAATTAAATGTGACACTTGGTGAAATTAAATAATTTGTTCATGAAAATAAATATTTTTCCTAGGCAAAATCGCCAAAGCCCCACCCCCCGCCCCCCTCACGAAAATTAAATGATCGTCCCCTTATCTGTTAATGTGTTTTTGGCATTAAATTTGGTTGTGAAATAAATCAGTTGTTAACTGTTTTTGGGCCATTTAGTGTGTCTGTTCTGTCAAATGCTCACTTTGTATTAACTATTAAAGGAAAATAAAAAGCACCATTTTCTTTTAATTACAAAAATTGTGTTACAACATGTTTTATGGTCGTTATTAACTGTTAACTTTTTGAGGTAAATTTTAAAAATTTTTGCAGAGGCTATACACATTTAATTAGGTTGTTATATTCATCTCAATTTTACTAAAAGATTAAATATGTCTAAAAAATCAGTAAAAAAAACAAACTGGAATGCACGGGAAAAAAATTCAGAACATATTATTTGACACTATTTAATCCAAATTTTAAGTCATAAACTTTTTATTTATGACATAAGAAAAGACAAAATAGAAATAGAAAAATAAGGAAAGTAAATGTAATAATTACATTTAATTATATGAAATAATTCTACAAAAAATACGCTTACGCATTATCATGACTATTTATTGAATAAGCAAAGAAATAAAATAGAAAGAATTATTTAAGAAATTTTACACAAATTTAAAGGAGTATATCAAAAACCGTTGTATGTTTCAACAAAATACGTATTGAAACCTTGTAAATCGCGAAGCTGCCCGTATAGTTACAGGCGCAACAAAATTGACTAATTTGGATTTACTTTATGGTGAATGTGGGTGGGAAAAGTTACAAAAACGAAGGGACTGTCATGAACTTATACTTTTTCACCAAATGGTAAATGGAAAAACTCCGGCATATCTTACCAGTTTAATTTCTAACAGATTCAGTGAAGTACATCAATACCGAACCCGTAATTCTGATAACATTATACCCGTGGTATCTCGTACTACTTTCTTTTATAATAGTTTTCTGCCATCAACCATACGACTTTGGAATGAATTACCGCAAATGATAAAAAATAATGACTCACTCAATTGCCTTAAACATTATTTGAATAACGAAAACAGAGTTCCATCTTACTTTTACGTTGGCTGTCGAATGGGTCAGATTCTGCACACTAGACTACGAACTGAAAGTAGTTCCTTAAAAGAATTAAAAGAACACCTTTATAAAAAGAATTTAGAACCTGATCCATTTTGTAGGTGTAACCAGGTTGAAAATTCTGAACATTTTTTATTAAATTGTCCCCTTATTCTTGTTTGAGAAATCGGTTATTTCTCAATCTTTTCGGTTCTCTGTGTATCAAAAATCTCCTATATGGAAACCCTCAATTATCAGATCCCGAAAACTGTAATAACTTTTTGATTGTTCAAGATTTCATTTTAAAAACCAAAAGATTTACCTAATTTATGAAGTGTACTTATATTATTCAAATATAGTCTATCTTCTCAGGTCATCTACTTCATATTAGTATTTTTTTGTCTTGTATTACTACGATACATGTCAAATCATCCTGTATTAAATTGTATATTCTATTTTCTTATGGAGAGGAATTTATATAAGCGTTCATCGCTTGTTTTCCAATCCATGGTTTCATGTATGTAAACTGATATGTTTTTGTTTATTCTAATAAATATTGTTTACACTAAACCTTGTTTGGATGACTACTGACGAAGTTGATTCAATGGTACGCCCTAAACCGAACTCAATAGTCTCCTGGCCATGGCAGAATACAACAAATAAACGCAGATTTCGTTTTGTTGGAGTTCGGGTCAGTTTAGATGAGTGTTGATTTTGAACTGATATATTAGGACTCTGTTTTGTAGCAAAACCTGAATTTGATATCACACTTGACATTAGATTCAGACTTTTTATTTGATTCTATCCATGTTGGCAAAAAGTAATAAAAAGCCTTCTAAACTATTACAAATTAGATGATAGAATAAGAATGCAATTTTAAACCTACTTCAATGTAATTAAGGTATTCTGAAATCTTTTTACTCCCGGATCTGCCAACTCTTGACCCCGGTAGCCCGTAACCAGAAGCCCTCAGTCCACAACCTAAAGACTGCAACCCGCAGCCAAGAATCCACAATTTAGTCAATTTCTGTTTGTGTTGTCAAAAGTTTTCCACAGTTGTCAAATTATTGGTTTGTCATATGTTTTAGGCAGATCTTTCCCTTTAAAAGTTTAATTGTGGTTTCTTGTAGCGGATTTGACTTTCACATGTTCAAAACGGCGGGTGTTTTATAAGAAGCAGGAGATGCTTATTCTACCGATGCACCTGATCTCATCACTGGTTTTTTTATTGCGTCCGTGTTGTTCATCTTTGTGTGTGTGTGTGTCTTCATTTTTCTTTTATGTGCCGTACGAATGTGTGTTTTTTTTTTGTTTTTTCCGATGTTGCCATTGTCCTTGGATTATTCGTTGTAGATTGACGGTTCGGTTCTCACTTACTTGAATTTGAAAATATATAAACAAAAGTTAGTCAAAAACAAGGAAATGTAGGCAGAGATTTTCAAATAACACTTGGATTAACCACTTTCTGTATGACCCTTTCCGTTTCCCGTGTGTAATCCATTCTACGAGTAAAATACAATAGTACCAAATCAATTGTTAACTTAATTGTTTTGTCGTGTTTCAACACAACAATCGACAACCACTGACCACCTGTGGTTAACCTCTCGGTAAATAAAGAAAATTGCAACACGGAAGTATGCATCGTAGAGCTGCAATGGTGTCAGTGGTGAAATCGGATGAGTTTTGGCTTGCGGGGTTGAAGTGTCGAGAATGGTTTAGTAATAGAGAGTGGGCTAATAGATGTTATAACACTAAGTACAATGATAGAGACTAAAATGTACTGTTTTTCATCATGTCTTAGAAACAATCTTTTTTTCATGTTTATGAAAATTTTGTTACTTCTTTTTGTATTTTTGTTCCCAATTGTGAATATGAATATAAATATATGTAGTTGGAACGTTCGATTCATAATGTCCTCAACAGTATGTGTAACAAATATTATTTCGGAGGTCGATCCAGATATTATTGTATTAAGCGAACATAAGCTTAAACCAAACTTTCTGTCTTATCTCAGTAGCTTAGATAATAGATGTATTTCTGTTGCAAAGACCGATTCATTAACTGATATTGCATACAGTACACATGGTAAAGGTGGTATTGCTGTTCTTTACAAGAAAACATTGCAACTATCTATTGATGAAATGTGTGATATAAACTCTGATAGAGTAGTTGGTATATGCATCAAAAGTGACAGATCAAACCCTCTTTATATATTTGGTGTTTATTTACCTTCGGATAGTTCTATTGATAATTTTACTTAGTATTTTACGAAAGGATATGGAGTAAATGAACATGAGACCATAACACATATGTTAACTCCAACTGCAATAATTTTAATGAGCTGTATGGCCATTTCGGAAATTTATTCCTCATCAGCAGCACTAGAACCCAAACAAAGGAAATCCATAATTTAGAAAAAATGTTAAAATGCATAAAACTAAACGAAATCCGAAAAATCAGTAATATCAAATATAGCTAAGGACAAAACTACGACGGTGGGAGTTAATCCTACGGTTTTAGAATTTACGTAAATTTAGATAATAGTAATTGAACAGTGTACACATGAGATATTATCTGATGAACAAGTACACCATATCTAAGAAAAATAAAGAGCATACATTTCTACCACGGGGAATTGTTTTACCACACTGCAATAAAAGACAAACTCCTGTATTAAATATTTTACGAAAGGATATGGAGTAAATGAACATGAGACCAACATTAGATGATTTGTGTCATTATTACAGTAATTATGGCAATATTATCCTTGCTGGTGATTTTAACGCCTCTTCAGTCTTGTTTAGAGAAAGATAGTAATTTTACAAACAAGTACAAATCAAACGAGTTAAAGCAGTTTAATAGACATGTGCTGTATCATGATTTTTTTGATGGTCGGATAGATGGTCGGATAGATTTTAAAGGACCAGATTTTACTTTCCCCTTAAAACATACTATGATAGATTACGTTTTGTTTCAAGATTCTATAGTCAGACAGGTAAGCCGTTATGAAATGCAAAAAACTTCTATTCTAATTTTGGTAAAGTTCCTGATACTCTCAAAGACCCATTATTTTTTGTAAATTCTACCTAGCAACCATATCTTTTTCAATTATTTAGAGTTATAAGGATGAATTTCAACTGTCAGGTTGCAAGAAACTTTGATTCTAATTTTGGATAAATTTCCTGAAACACCTAGCAACTATATCTTTTTTGATGCCCTATAGTTTCAGTGGTGATTTTCAATAGTTAGATTGCAAAAATCTTTGATTCTAATTTTGGTAAATTTCCTGAAACTCTCAAAGACCTACTATTTTTTGGAATTTTACCTAGCACCCATATCTTTTTCAATTCCTTACGGTAGTGAAGATCATTTTCAATAATCATAGTGCAAAAAAAAACTTATTCGAATTTTGGTAAATTTCCTGAAACTCTCAAAGACCTACTATTTTTTGGAATTCTACCTAGCAACCATATCTTTTTCAATTTCTTACAGTAAAAATAGTGAATTTCAACAGTCAGGTTGCAAAAATCTTTGATTCTAATTTTTTTAAATTTCCTAAAATTCTCAGAAACCTGAACTTTTTGAAATTCTACCTAGCAACCATATCTTTTTTGGTGTTTTACAGTAACAATGATTGTTTCAACAGAACGAAATTTAATTTAAAAAACACTTGTCTTTTTTTACAAGGGGAGGGGGTCCAAAAGGGGGTAGCGTGGGGATCGCAATCTTTGATTGGCTGTTTTTTATTGAAAATTTCGTTTTAGACTTGTACGTTGAATTAAGCTTTTATGATTCAGAATTATTATACTGTATTTTACTGGGCAAATCTCCTTGCACTGTACTGACCGACTCCGAACTATCCGAATTTCGGACGTTATGTTATAATCATATAATTCGTTCTGCTGCTGAATATAACCGAGTGCTAAGGTCTATCTAGACTCAAGGTCTGGCATAAACTGTTTAGGTTTGCTACATAACAAGACATGGTGCTCAAGAGCATATACATACTTTTAATTGTACTATAATGATGTAACATTTTATTTGTTTAACTTGTATACAAATATACATTATTTGATTAATGCTTTTCTTTTATGTATATATTCCTTTTCAATCTTGTTGTTTATGATATTGTTACTTAATCATATTGTAATCTCTATTTAGAGGAATTAAAGAATTGAGTGAATGAATGAATGAATGAATGAATGAATTAGACATTCCATGTTTATTATATCATGTTACAAAATAACAAAACACCAAAGTTACTGTAAATTTTGTCTCTGCATAGGACTACGTATGATGAATGATAAATATGTTATCATACAAACCTCTCACCGATCTACTGAGAGTGCCACCGTAGTACTACAGAAACGTCTATAAACAGACTTCGGTAAAAAATAGCAGGTAATAACTTTTAAATATATTAATCATATTACTTATTTTAAATATTAACTACAGAATGGTGCAGACATAACCTCTCGCCAAGTTAAAAGGTACCAGTCATAAAAGCTCTTCTAAGTTAACTTATGACCGTTTTCAAGTTAACTTAGATTAAAATATTTATTTTTCCTTTTTTTCTCTTGGACCTGGGACTAATAAGTCCAAGCTGGTACCAAGATTAAATTATTTATTTACAAAATCGCCCGATCCCCACCACTGAAAATCTACTGGTCGTCCCCTTATTTCTATTTTTTGAAAAAAAAATATAGATTTTTACAACTGCAACTTCAAAAAAATATTAATACATTAACATATAGAGTATCACATGTTTTAGGCTTATATACTATTCATGAAGGAAATCTGCCTTTTCTTATATATTTTAGGTCAAATTGCACCAAGTTGAAGTATTGTGGGCATCGATATAATATCGAATGAAGAAAACCTGCCTTTTCTTGTATATTTTAGGTTAAATTGCAGCAAGTTGAAGTATTGTGGGCATCGATATAATATCGAATAAAGAAAATTTGTCTTTTCTTATATGTGTTAGGTTAAATACAGTAAGTTCAAGTATTGCCGGCATTAATATAATATCAAATGAAGAAAATCTGCCTTTTGTTATATATTTTAGGTTAAATTACAGCAAGTTGAAGTAATGCGGGCATCGATATAATATCGAATGGAGAAAATCTGCCTTTTCTTATATATTTTAGGTTAAATAAAAGCAAGTTGAAGTATTTCAGGCATCCATATAATATCAAATGAAGAAAGTCTGCCTTTTCTTATATATTTAAGGTTCAATTACAGCAATTTGAAGTATTGAGGGCATCGATATAATATCGAATGAAGAAAATCTGCCTTTTCTTATATATTTTAGGTTAAATTACATAATTTGAAGTATTATGCGGGCATCGATATAATATAGAATGAAGAAAATCTGCCTTTTCTTATATATTTTAGATTAAAATACAGCATGTTGAAGTATCACGGGCATCGATATAATATCGAATGAAGAAAATCTGCTTTTTCTTATATAATTTAGGTTAAATTACAGCAAGTTGAGGTATTGCGGGCATCGATATAATATCGAATTAAGAAAATCTGCTTTTTCTTACATATTTTAGGTTAAATGATGGAAAGCTGAAGTATTGCGGGAATCGATATATTATCGAATGAAGAAAATCTGCCTTTTATTATATCAGGAAGTTGAAGTATCGCGTTCCTCGAAATAATATCGAATTAGAAAATCTGCCTTTTCTTATATATTTTACGTCAAATTGCACCAAGTTGAAGTATTGTGGGCATCGATAAAATATCGAATGAAAAAAATCTGCTTTTTCTTATATATTTTAGGTCAAATTACAGAAAGTTGAAGTATTGCGGGCATCTATATAATATCGAATGAAGAAAATCTGCTTTTTCTTATATATTTTAGGTTAAATTACAACAAGTTGTAGTATTGCGGGCATCGGTACATTATTGAATGAAGAAGGTCTGCCTTTTCTTATATATTTTAGTTAAATTACACCAAGTTTCAGTATTTTAACGTGAACATGAAATATGCACCTTTTCTGATATTTGATGTTTGTGGCTGTTTGCAGGATATTTTATTTACTACAGGACTGATTTTTTTAGTTTTGTTTATTAATTTATCTACAAAATGACGGAAATTTACAGTTATTAATATTACAATTTTCGAATACATAAAAGTGACTCTGATAGTTCTGATATGGTTACGGCAAAGTTGAAGAAAATTGCACTCAATGTGTGAAAAATTTGTGCGTTCGTCGTGTGAATCGTGCGCATGTGGTAGGGAATGTGGGACATATCCATCGCTGTATTAAATTTTGAGTATTTACAGTTCTTGTATTGTTTTAGAGCTATACGACTAATCAGAGCAGTCAGGATTCTATAACAGGTTAGAGCGGTCAGGGCTCTATGACTGGTCAGAGCGGTCAGGGCTCTATGACAGGTCAGAGCAGTCAGGATTCTATGACAGGTTAGAGCGGTCAGGGCTCTATGACTGCATGGTCAGAGCAGTCAGGGTTCTATGACTGGTCAGAGCAGTCAGGATTCTATGACTGCTCCAAAAACAACGGCAGTAGAATGCCGAAGGAACAAAGAAGTGAAATTTACAAAAATCGAAGTCCAAAGGCATGGCCAAAACGAGAACACAGAAAACAATGACGCTAGACACAAAACAACGACGCTAGACAGACGCAAAGAACAGAAACAAAAATCACAACATTCAAAACAATGCACTCACAGTGTGAACTCCAGTGAAACTGAAAATGACATCAGGTGCTCCGGAAGGGTAAACATGTCCTGCTCTGTTAACAGCACCCGTCACAGTGTGAGTGGGTCAATCCAGGAAAATGTCAAAGTCGGAAGTCAAATCCGGGAAGACATGAATCTAGCTGAAAATGTCCACTTTCATTTGGGATATTGACACGTCATATCTTTCGATGATGTTATGGTGACGGCCATAGAATTTCTTGAGGGATGAAATTAACATATGTTGAACAAATCCCTGACTAAGCAGCTTTTGGGACAGTGTGTTTGCTCTGTTCAAAACTATACGCTCGTAACTTTACTGTTCTCATGACTGCTCCCCAAGTTAACTATTAATTTGTTTTTAACCAATTACGGGATATTTGGAGTTGAAAAGCCATATTTAACGACCCAGAAAAACTAGGTATTGGTAATTGATACCGATCTCCATTCTTAATACCGGGTACCAAAATTACACAAATGCCCGTAAAACAACGGTAACGTTACATCTATGAATCTACGAACTGTTCTACAAAGCGCATTTCTAACCTGTTTACCTCCATTTTGACAAAAAATGTAAAAGAGGGCTTTCATAAATATTGTGATTCTTGCTTTTAAAGAAGTGGTGTTTGGATGTTGAAAGACTACATCTTTAACTGAAGATCATTATCACACTGTAAGAGCATTAAAATTTTGACTTCTTTACACTTTCTACTACCATTCCTCATAAACAAATGAAATCTCGACTAAAAGATGTTTCTCCCGTAAGAACAGTGAACGATGATACAAATACATTGCTATAGATAGAGAAAGAGCATACTTTAAATTCCTATTGAGAAAATACAGATGAATAAGTAATTAAAATCTTAGAGTTGCTGATCCATAAGATATTTGTCAAGTTTGGAGGTCTATTTTTTCAACAGACTGTCAGAATTCCAATTGAACAACTTGATACACCTCTTTTAGCCGGTCCGTTTCTCTGCTCATATGAAGCTGAATTCATAGAAAAGTTTTCTTAACAATAAAAATTAAAAAAAAACTAGACCAATCATTTCAGCTTCCGTTATATAGATGATATTTTGTCACTAACAACCCTCGCTTTGGTGATTTTCTTCTTCTTTTCTATAAAGAAGGCTCGAAATTACGGATACTACAGACACTTCCATACCGTCCTCTCTACTTGATCTTCATCTTGAAATCGACAAAAGATGTATATGTACACTACAAACTAGGCCGTATGACAAATGCCATGACTTCACTTTTCCAATAGTCAACTTCCCTTTTGTTTGCAGCAACATTCCAACAGTGCTAGCATATGGAGTTTACATCTCCCAACTGATTGGCTACTCAGGGGCCTGTGGTCGATACTGCGACTATACGTAACTTAATAGAGCTCGGTTGGTAACACGAAGGGTATATATATATATATATATATATATATATATATGTTAACCATAACTTGAATTCATTACTACAGAAGTTTTACTGTCGACATCACGATCTTGTGGACCGCTATAAGATATCTATTTCCCAGACGACAACCGATTTTTCTCTTTACAATTTAATTTTCTTTTCTGGATTTGACCTTACTACCGGAATCGACATGTTTAGCAGTAGATGCTTTGTCTACCGGTGCACCTGATCTTACTCATGGTTTTTACTTTTTTCATCTTTGTACATTTTGTGTATTTGTGTGTGTCTTCATTTTTCTTTTCTTTGCCGTAATCATATTATGACTATGTTTCTTTGTTTTCCGATGTTGCCATTGTCCTTGGATTATTCGTTTTTCAGACTGAACGTTCGGTTCTCACTGACTTTACTATTATTATAAACTAGGCTGCAGACGCAAAAGAATAAAGCTCTATTTTTACACAGACATACGTGCGAGAGATGTATGCTTTATATACATTTCAGTTATGGTGCAGGCGGGGAGGTAGTTCACAAAAATTGTTTACCTGCCATCTCCTCAAATAAACAACATGTGTGATGACACAGCCATGGCAGAAAAAAAATTAAATTTCTAATATTTGCGGTATTTTTTACTATGTATCTTATGCTGCAACAATCGCTGTACGGAACAGATATATGAGAAATATATAAATGTCGTTGATTAATTCATAAAACATTGTTTTGAAACCAACTCTGATCTGATTGTCAAAACTATGATAATAAAGAAAAAAATATAGCCACCCTCAAAGGGCATGGGCGGAAACAAAAATTGGGACTATTATTAAATATATATATATATATAATTATGCATCGTATAAACCATATGAAATTGATTTCTGCATATGGCCTTTTTCAGGATCAAGTTTTTTTTAAGTAGGGAGAAAATGGACTTTTCATTGTATTCTTAGCTCTCAAGTGATTTGTACTCACTGTGAAATAAATATATGGGGCAATTAATGGGGAATATTTTCACTTCATTAAATCTATACAAATTTAATTCCCGAAAGAAACCTCCGAAAGAATGAAAAGGAGATAAAAATTCGATCCTGTTTGAACTTTCATTCTGGAGAAACGCTACAAAGGGCGGATATTAAAAATTGCACGTGGATTAACAGGGATATTGGCAATCCGTATCCAAATTTTTGTCAAAATCTAAAGATGGCCTTTTTGGGGATCCACTTTGAAAGACAGACACTAACTTGATCTTTTATGCCGATTTTTGCATCGTATATGCATCTATGCGTTCACTTGCGGTATTCTACGTTGTAATCATATAAACTCAAAATAAAGGAATGAAAAATATAAGTATTTTTTTCATTAGAAATAACTTTTATAATTATGCATCTATGGTTAACAATCCAAAAACTAACATTTTTACCTCATTTAAATGAGAACTCAATTTCTATTGTTCTATTTCAACCACTTCCCCGCCTGGGTGTACTTGTTCCTGAGAGAATTTCTCATATGGATGCACTATCATAATTTCAAATTTTGGCATTTTATTTTTTTTTTATTTATTTTTTTTTGTGTTTTCAAAATTATTATTCTGACAACCTGATTATTGAGCCCACATCTCATAATTTTATTATGCCAAGTTTTGTTACTTTTGACCCGATGAGTGCCCTGTGATTAATTAAACGTTGTGTTTGTCTTCTATCGGTCTTTTTGTCGAGCAAAGGATGACAGCAATTGTAAGAATATTTTGACAGTTGATTTTATGTTTGTTGACGATCCCGCATCCATGTAGCGTTGTTCGACATCTAGCAATGAATTCCACTCAAACCGGTGCTAGGGGCCATCTTGAACTTACTATGAGGTATGAGCAAAGCTCATTGTTGAAGGCCTAATGGTGACTCCAAGATGACGAAAAACAATAAAAGCGTTGTTCCATTGCTTGTTTTCCCACGTATTTGTGGAGATTTTGTCTCAGTTGCTTTTACTCTATATCCCTTCATTGCTTATACATAGGTGTGTAAATTCTGCATGCAAATGCAAATAGATACGTATGTAAATTTACACTATGTGTACATCATCACAGGACCCGATGTAAATTATTATATGTAAATTAACTCAGGTTTCTGCATTATTTTTTGCGCATGCAAATGCATGTCTAAAGAATACATATGGGGTTGGATTTAACTTCTACCAGCCAGGAGGAGGGGTTAAAATGAGCATATTTTTACAAATTATTATAGTTAATAAAACTTGATTTAGAATAAAAAAACATACTTGTCCAATACTTTGACTAAAGCTTGCTCCCTCAAAATATCACACTGTCCTTAAAAAGTAAGAAATGTCTGAAGCTTTCAATTACTAAGAATAAGTACAGGATGAAGCATAGGGAGACACATGTTAGATGAATTGGTAATGATGCATATTATCGTTCAGTTTTACTCAGAGAATTTTACTGCTTTATAATTTAATATGAAAAAGAAAGGAAATGGGGTAAATGTCATGGAGACAACCTTCCATATCCTCGTTAAAACTACCCAAAACAAAGCATCTAGGGTCCACCGTACGGTTTTTAACACAGTGAGGAACCTCACACCATATAGTAAGCCCTAAATGGCCTCAAAGGGGTAAAAAAGTGAATAAATCAATGGAAACAAACCACATCCAATAACCCAAATATCAAGAAACTAAAATTTATAAGAAGACACGGACAAGCCAATCACCAACATATTCCTGACTTCGGACTGACAGCTAGCTTAAGACATAATTTCCGTTGACTATGATATATAGCCTTCTTACACATGAAACTTCAAATGAAATACTTCTAAATAGATTTGGTATAACAACGTCATCAATTATGAAAGAAGAACATGATAATGTGCAATACCAAATACTGCCAATATGAAAAATTATTTAAATTTAGTTATGGTGTAAAGCATTTACGAGATCATCAATATTTTTGCCAACAAAATCCAGAAGTAACGATTTAACAACAATGTTGTATTTATATCCTTTATGAATTAGTTTGTTCAACGGATTAATAAGTTTTGAAGGACAATTTTTCAATTTGTGTGCTTTGTAAATTATATTGCCATTGCAGTTTGGATGTGAAATGCCCAGACGTATAAGAGCCCTGCATGTAGAACCAAATTTTCTTAATAAGTCAATGTATCTATAATAAAATTCAGAGAATGTTTTTATCAATTTATGATATTTAAACCCTTGATGCAGAAGTTTTTCAGCGAGACAAAGATTTCTTTAGTTGAAGTCAGAAACATCACTACATACTCGTGCATATCGAACAAGTTGTGAAATGTGAACGTAAGAAGGGGCTAACGGAACATCGCCGTCGAGATTGGGAAAATTGACTATAGGGAAGGAGAAATCATCCCTTAGTGTTTAACTTTCCTTGATTTATTGATATATCAAGATCAAGAAAAGGAGTATAATCACTGCTGCTATTGGATTTATTTAAAGTAAGTGCTGTAGGATAAATTTCATCTGTAAATTTAGAAAATTCAGGATTGTTTAAAGCCAAAATATCTATATGTATTGTTAAATTTATCCACTAAATTGATGTTTAGAAGGGTCTTTTTGAATTTTTGCCATGAATTGTGACCGTAGCAATAAAGAAATAAATCTGCTATGAGAGGTGCACAGTTGGTACCTATTTTTGCCGATAAACTGTATCACCGAAACGAAAAAAAATATTATCAAGAAGAAAATTAAATGCTTTAATCATATCCTGACAAGTCCAGTTGGTATATTTGACATGTTTGTCGTCACTGAAAAACGATTTAAATGTTTTGCAACAAATGTACGTACATCTCTCCAAACACTTGTTGGAATATCTTGGAATAATTTGTTCTTTAACAGAGACAATATTCTGAGAAAATGAAACAATTTTAAATTCTCAATTTCATTTTCTCTATAAACCACTTTTCCACCAAAAAATGTGTAAATGATTAGAACAATGTATTTTGTTTTTTCCTAAGATGTGGTGACAAAAACTGTTTTTATAACTGTAGACAATACAACTCCCGAAAATCCAATTTAAAAAAGAACACGACTACTTGGTTTTAAGTAGGAGGCTTGGGCGATTTTGCCTAAAAAATATTTATTTTTATGAAAATATCGAAAAGATTATTTATAAGTAAATTTCATATCACATTATTATTCATATTTCAGCAAAAAAAAAAATATATTCTTCAAACCAACATTAAACTATTTATTTTCATGAAAAGAAGAATTAAAATTTATATTCACTGGCACCAAAATTAAGCTATTTATTAACAAAATTTCCCAAGCCCCCCTTACCACTTCTGAAAATCAAATGGTACCCCTTACTTTTGTTTTCGTACACAGTCAAATGAGAACCGTTACTTTTTCTTGAAAATGAGAAATACGTCCACAAAAATGGATTTGTTTTCGATAATTGAAATTAATGACATAAGCATGCATAGAAATAACCGACATTGTAAAAGATATCTACGGAGCTGAGTGTCTCGTTTTTTGTGTTGTGAAGTATATGAAAATAAATTATATGCCTTGTAGCCACAACGATCCCTTATCTTTAACTATCTGTTACAAAACTGGCGAGAATTTAAGTGGTAATGTTGACACTTTTTACACTTAATTGTAAGTGGACAATTTAATTGTGCATTTGAACTAAAATTGACCCCGTTGAATTAATTTTTAATCGGAAAACTCCTAGCCAATTTTCACAAACTGTTGAATCTGACCTTTTTTATGAAGCTTTAAGGTCTAATGGCAAGATTTTCTTTGAGGAAGCTGACCTCTGTAAGATTAAAAAAAAACAAAATTAAAAAAACGATAACTTGTCTTATTTCTGATATGTTTTACCGCGAGAACAAAAATTAAAAAAATAAATAAAATAAAACAAATAAAACAAATAAATAAAAACCAAAAAAGGCTCGCATGAGCCTGAATCTCTCACCTGAATGCTACTGACCTAATACGATTTTCCCACAGGTTTAAATGATTAATCTGATGTGACAGCCAACTGGTAGTAAAATCTGTCATCTGGTCTTTATTAAAATGACAAGTTAATATCAATTTTATGTATGAAACGGTTTTCAATTAAGAATAAACAATTTACAAGATTTTCCCATGGAGTTCTGTGTTAAACTGTATTCCCTGTTGTATTATTCAAAAAACAGGATAACAGTAGACACCTACAATGGCCGGGAACTACAATTTACAAGCGAACTGCACTAGAAAAACAATAATGAAAACAAGAGACAAACATAAATAATGTTAGGGACTCAAATATATTAATATACTGTAATTGTACTTTTTTTCGCGGGTACTTATTTTCGCGGATTTCCTTTTGCATACAAGTTCGCGGGTAATTAATTTCGCGGTATCGTCATCAGACTTACGCTTTATATTACTAATCAATGCTAATTATGCATATTTATACGTATTCGCGTGTATTTATCTTCGCAGAAAAGTGATTACCGCGATATTCGTGAAAATAAGTACACCGCGAAAATAAGTACAATTACAGTATTTATATTCCAGTTGAATCTGTTATCTAACAAAAGTGCAGGTTCTTGGCAGAAAAAGCTGTAAAATTTGTTTTCAAAGAGCATGTTATTCTACATAAAATATCTTCTACCTTTTTTTCATCTTTTAACGACTTAAACTGAATACTTTCTAAACAAATTACAGAAATAACAGTTTATACAAAGAAATGTCACCATAGATAATGGCTTGCTACATTAATTTTTTTTACAGATAACTAATTACCGAAGTTACTATGAATTTAATTTCTGCATATGCGCATTTCGTCAACTTATGTCTCTTCTGTGCAGATAAAATCTAAACGGTTGGAAGACCATAAACTCAAAGATATGTAAAAAAATTATATTGAAGTTTTAGATAAATTATAATCAATACCAAAACCAGTTCATCTATCGACAGTTATGATTTTTCTACACTTTATACAACGCTTCATATAATTTGATTAAATTTAAATGTTGACATGATGTAGTACTGGAATATAAATAATATAAAGCACTTCTTCATCACTCCTGGACGGGGCCTGGAGATAAAAAAGTGTTTTAGCTACTATAAAATTTGATAGATGACCATCATTTTACCATGTTACCATGCCTAGTTATTATCGATTTCATATATGAGGTGTACAAAGCCATCCCTTTACTGTAAAGATCTTAAAAATCGAAGCACACAAATGAATGTTTCCAAGATATTCAGCTCTGAAACCAATCAACCAGTTTGAACCAAATAAAATCATGTTAGTCTTTGGGTTTTCCAATTCACAATCTGTGATTGATGTTTGTATGATGACAGTAACAAAGTTCAAAAAGAGCCACCTGGGAAATGCATTTAAAGATCTGTTTCAATATAACAATTTCTTCAAATTTAATAATAATAGCCCTCGGTGTAACCCTTTGAAGTTATTTTATGTTAGTACCTGAAGATGACTGCAAGCGAAATAAAAATAGAAACAAATGGAAAGTGAACATAAAAGAAGTCCACCGAAACCACTAGTCTAATTGAAGCCATATTTGAACCCTTTAAAACATTGATTATCATGATTGTACCTCAGTTAGGTTAGCCAATTTGCCGTTGGACCCCACGGTAAATAAATTCTACGATTATTTTTTCGTAAACTGCTCCCAGACATGGTTAACAATGATCCATTTATGGTCCAGTCTAAAAATTGTTATTATTTTGTTGGTACTTTATTCGCCAGTGAAAATTTGCTTCAAAGGTATTGCGAAAAACACATCCAAAGATATCTTCTAATTAGCTAGAAAACATTTGGTTACAATAGTTGTTGGGTTGTTCCCTTTCAAAAACTATATTGATGATGTCCATACCTCATCCAAGGCAACGCATTTTAAACAGGACAATGATACAGCGTGTTGGATTACATTACGGTCATGATCTAGGCGAACGACACAGTGAGCCTCGTGTTATCAATAGATTTACCCCCAAAATTTCATTGACATATGCCAATTGATCTTGCAAGAATACAAGACTTTTAAAAAAAATGCCCACCTTTATAAGTCTTTTGCGCAAAACAAGTATTTTACCGATTGATAATTGAAAAACAATTATGAAAAATTTTAAAAATCATTTGAAATTTAGCACTATTTTTCAAAAAAGACGGTTCTTTTGAAAAGGCCTTAATATCGCCCACCTTCCAAAATCAACTGGCAAGCTTGCTTTGATATCATTAAAGACGCACTCACTAAGTATTGCATAAAATTATGCAAACGCTATAGTACAGACAAACATGCACTTAATTTGTTCAAAGATAAGATTATTACCAAAGTCACCAACTGAATAAATTTTTATAAAGATAATTATGATGAGCCACATCTTAAGCTGTCTCTTAACAGAATTAAGTCAAAATTGAGAGATCTTGCCAAAAATATGTGTTTGTACCTGTTGACAAAGCTTCCAACAACGCTGCTATGATTTGAAGGAAATACTATATCGATGTCCAACAAAACGAATTATCTAAGTCTAATACTTTCAAACTTGCCAATATTGACGAAACGCTCACAAAAAAACATTAAAAGGACACTGAAATGCTAAAAGTTCCACCTAAAGATAACACCTTGCCTACAATGTACTCGATTCATAAGCTTAAAAAAACCTACAAGCATCGTTCAATTTCGGCACCGAGCAACTGCTCTTCTACTAACTTGTCCATCCATGTTACCAGTGCACTTACTTGTATAAAGGAGTTAATTATAAAACATAGTGAAAAACTCATTAAAACTCTGGTGTCAATTATTTTTGGAGTGTAAAAAATTATACCGAAGTTTTAGATCAATTATAATCAATACCAAAACCAGTTTATCTATCGACAGTTATGATTTTTCTACACTTTATACAACGCTTCATATCATTTGATTTAATTTAAAATGGGACAATTGATTAAATGGTCTTTTAAATTTTCTGGTCTGCAGTTCATTTGTTGTAAAAAAACAAGAATTCTTTTTTATATTACAACAATCATTCCCCCCGGACATTAAATGTGATAATACGATTAAAGCACTTAATCTTTTGCTGGACAAAAAAGTCATCAAAATTGAAGAAACAACAATAATGAAAACTGACAACATTAATTCTAAAATTTACAGGATGAAATAGAATCAAAAGACTCTAAAGTAAAACTTACGAATGTTGACTAAAATCTAAAATTTAACAGTTTAAGATAAAATCAACACACTCAAAAGTATATGTGAACTAACGGACGTCGGCTTATAATCAACTGATGAGAATCAACACCACATGGCACAGGAAACTAAGAAAGCTAGGTGATTTGCCTTCTCTTATTTCGCTGTATATGTTTCGCAACGAAGTTGGGATTGCTAATAGCTAAATTCTTAGTTTGTGTACAGAGCAGGACATGCTTACCCTTCCGGACCACCTGATGTCGCTCTCGGTTTTTATGGGAGTTCACACTGTCAGTGCTTTAGTTTTTTGTGTTGTCATGTTTAATTTTTACTTTTGTCTTCGTTAGTGATGTCTGTAATACCGATCTGTCCTTGTGCACGTTTGAATACTAAATGATTACAAAAGCTTTTCAAAATTTCACCTTTGTACTGTTTGAGGGTTAGAGAAGTTACAAGTACCATGGTTTTAGTTGGTTTTGTCTAAGGTTTAGAAAATGACAATAACGAATCAGTTACCTATCAGATCTTTCAAAACATATACATCACTGACCGTGTGACGGGTGCTGTGTGCAGAGCAGGACATGCTTACCCTTCCGGGGCACCTGATGTCACTCTTGTTTATTGAGAGTTCACACTGTTAGTGCTTTAGTTTTTTGTGTTGTATATGTAACGTTCGTGTGTTTTGTGGGCATGTGGTGTCTTTGGTCTTCCGTCTTTTGGTGTTCTTGCTTTTGCCTTGTCTCTGGACTTTGATTTGTGTAATCTTGTGCTTTGTTCCTTCGGTATTCTACTGCCGTTGTTTTGTTGACTCAATTTTGTACGTTATATTTTCATTGAAGTACGTTGTTAATGTTTATGAAAAAGATAGGAAATGGGGTAAATGTCAAGGAGACAACATCCCATATCCAGATTAAAACGACCCAAAGTAAAGCATCTAGGGGTCACCGTACGGTCTTTCAACACAGTGAGGAACCTCACACCATATAGCAAGCCCTGAATGGCCCCAAAAAGGTAAAAAAGTGAATAAATCAATGGAAACAAACCACATCCAATAACCCAAATATCAAGAAACTAAAATTTTATAAGAA
>MJUU01000487.1:398-27484 GCA_002080025.1 Modiolus philippinarum | reverse complement strand
AAAAATAAATACACAAAAAGACTCACAGTAAAAATCAAACTAGAAAAAAGTTCAACTTATCAAGACGAGTACCCTTACAATGAAGTACATAAAACATGAAGACAAAACACAAGTTACTGTCCGGAGAAATGCTCGCAGTTACTGACAGCTAGCTAAGGACATAATTTCCGTTGACTATGATATCAAGCCTTCTTACATATGAAACTTCAATTGAAATACTTCTAAATAGATTTGGTACAACGTCATCAATTATGAAAGAAGAACATGATTTTGTGCAATGCCAAATACTGCCAATATGAAAAATTGTTTAAATTTAGTTATGGTGTAAAGCATTTAGGAGATCATCATTTTTTTTTGCCAAAAAAAACAAACAGAAGTAAAGATTTAACAACAATGCTGTATTTATATCCTTTATGAATAAGTATGTTTAACGGATTAATAAGTTTGGAAGGACAATTTTTGAATTTATGCGCTTTGTAAATGATATTGCCATAAAAGTTTGGATGTGAAATGCCCTGATGTATAAGAGTCCTGTATGTAGAACCAAATTTTCTTAATAAGTCAATGTATCTATAATAAAATTTAGAGAATGTTAATTTAGAGAGTTTGTTAATTTTACAACATACTCGTTGGTTCTGAATTTATAACTTTCGAGTCTGTTGATGTTCATTTTCAGTGGACTTCCCGTATGTTTACTTTCTAGTCTGTTGATTTCGTTTTAAGGTTTTATTCATTTTTCAACTAATGTTGTAAGTTTTTATTATTGTTGTTGCTCAGTTTTCATTTTTTTCCCTTTCACCGCTTAAGGTGCTTCTTGTTTTCTTCACGAAATAGATTAATAGCAATAAACTCTCTATGAGTGATCCCAAGGTTGTCGAAAGGCTAAATTTCCAGCCACTTCCACATATATCACTCTTTTCAAGTTACAGTGAAAATTTTATAAAACTTTTCAAACTTCCCTGTATAATTTTGGCATATTATACAAAACTGTTTGAAGCACATAAGTATCTACTTACTAGATTTCAAGTAATAATATTATAATAATGAGGAAAACACTTTATATTTAATAAGGTACTAAGTATAATATCATAATTGTTTTGAAATTTCCAGAATTTGCTTTTTTGTTTTTGTTTGTTATATATATATATATGTAATTGATTTAATTATCGAAGTGTAACTAACACCAATACTTCGTTAGTTGACAAAGCATATCAGTTATTCGAAATATTCTCACATTTTAAATGTTATTTTACCATCTTTAACATCTTAAATGTATAAGGTGTTGTTGTACAACTTTTTTTAGACGTTTATATAATATATATATATATTGAAGTAAATATGCGTAAACAGGGATTACACGTAATCACTGACTAAAGCAGGGATTACAGGTAATTCCTAACTTTTTTAGGGATTACATATTAGGTATTACACGTTATTCCTGGAAAAAATCAATTTTTACACATATCCCCATGTTTCCTGATCATATTAACCAAAAAAAAAAAAATGGATGAATAATAAAATAATAATAAGGTATTTGAAGCTCTGACTAATATTTTAGCCTCAGCTTTAAAACATAAAAGTTAGGGAAGTTACAAATTTTTCTACTGGTTACAATACTAGTACTTCCAAGATTGTTTAGGCACATTTTTAAGGGCAGCACATTTAAGATGTTGCCACTCTTAGCAACTATCATATGCAACAGCTTCATCGTTAAGTAATGACACATGAATATTCACAGCTGTCTTTCTTTTCAGATCCTTTAAAGCAATCCAGGCATCAGACGTTAAATACTTTTGAATACGTTGAATCCTGAAATTTTCATATAATATTTTGAAAGATAGATTACAAAATACTGTCCAACTTTACAATTGTTACCTATGATAAAGTCTGAGGACAGGATAAAATGCATGATGATCAGGTAATATTGTCCTCTTGAATTTTCCATGAAAGGATAAGGATTGGTCAACTGAATCTTAAGTTATTGACAAAAAACAAACAACGACGACGACGCAGGACGACAGCGCCATACCATTATACGACCTCAAAATTTCTGCGGTCGTATTAAAACATAAATACTACGACAATACCATACCAGCTTTGCAATTCTTTAGTGATTTTCTTTTGCATCCATTTTGAAGTAAAAAAACTCTTTTTACTTGTACGTGGTTGGTTGTCTTTTGGGTAAGAACACTTAGCTTAATAGTGGATTTTCTTACTGATAAAAAGATTAAAATTCTAAAATCAGTTGATCACTATACAAAAAAATCATCTAAAATCATTTTAACCTAAAATAATTCAAAAAGAAAAATGAACACTTAATTTAAGAGTTAGGGAATGTGTGTAATTTTACATAAAAAATCAGGGATTACATGTTAAACCTGACATTTTTTAGGGATTACATGTATTTACTAAGTCAGTAAGAATTACATGAAATCCCTAATTTTTAGGAATTACACGCTATCCCTGATTACACTTATTTACTGTAACATATATATATATATATATAAAGCTATTTAAGCGGGTACCCAACAACTAAGGGAAATAAATCTGTTAACGTCAGTAATGTGTTTTTGAATATGATACATAGGAAAACGAATACCGAAGCAAGAACGAGGAAAGGGGGAATTCTAAATCATAAATCAATAATCATGTCAATTCACATCCAACACGAATTGAGACAGTATGACAAAGACAAAACAAATAAACAAAAATGACCAAGAGGGCCATAAAACTAAAGCACTAGCAGTGTGAAGCCCTACAAAAACTGGGGTATCATCAGGTGCTCTGGAAGGGTATGCATGATCTGCTCCATGTCTGGCACCCGTAACACTGCCAGTGAAAAGTAAGGTTGTTTTGTCACAGTCGGTGTTAGTCAGTCCGGTAAAACTCTGGATCTTCCCAGAGATATCTATTCTCACTTGTGAAAGTTAAACTTTGTAACGGTCTGTCAAATCGTGGTGACGACCGTGTAAAACTTCTGTAGTGACAATTGCAACATGATGTATAAGTTTTTGAGACAGTAATTTCGCTCTGTTGACAAAATTGCCTAACAAACTACAGTTACGGCAATAGCGAATGAGTTGTGAAATGTACACGCCATATGCGGGATAAGTGAGAATATTACTTTTAAAACGGGAAGTTCACTATAGGAAAGTCGAAATCATCACGCTTGTCGTAAAGTTTAGTTTCAGACGTCCAGAGTTTTCAATGTAGAGATATATGTCCAGGTAGCATGCTGATGATGGTGTATCAGTGGTTTCTTTGATTTCGAGTTCATTTTGGTATACAAGATGAAGATTATCCTTAAATTGAGAATTGTTTAATGAAAGGACATCGATTGTTATTTGTATAACGGAAGCTGAAATTAAAGGATTTGGCTAGGTTGTTGTCTTTTTTTCTGAACTAGCCCTTGTATGAACCTGGCTTCATACGAATTAAGAAACAAATCTGCTAAAAGTGGCGCACAATTAGTCCCCCTAGGAAACCCCATTGTCTGCTGGAAAACTTGTCCTCCAAATTCTACAAATATGTTATCAATCATTTATGATATAAAACAGAAATCAAAGCATCTTTGTGACCAAAAGTTTCATGGGTTCATTTGTTAGATATCTATTCAAAATTTTCAATGAAATGTGTGGATGAAGTGTTTTAAAATTTTAGTTTTCTCCCATTTGTCAAAATCAATATTCATCAAAAATTAAGAAAATTAAACAAGCAAAATTAATTTGAGTGATGGTGTTTGGAAACTTGTCTGTTATGTAGTATTAAAAGATTCACTGGCCATATCTTTATTATTTTAAAACTGATTTTCTTGAAATTTGGATATATTTTGAATGGTAATAAGGCCATACAAAGTAGCTTGACAACCATTAAAAATAAATTAAAAGAAGTTTGGCCACTAAAGCGAGGATTTTTTCCTATGTTGGGTCATTTTCAGAATATGGTCAACTGTTGTCAAAAATCGTTTAAGGTGGTCTTCGGTACGTTTAATTTTTAGAAATAAAGTTAACAAATGCCACACTTGTATGTTTTCTGACTTATTAGCAGTCGAAAATGGCTGTAAATAGCTCAGTGTCAATTTTAGCTATTTTACAGTGTTTGAGAAGATGGTACTAGTCAAAGGACACCGAGAACCAAAACCAACATTTTGCTACGAACGTATAAACATTTGCCCTCCCAAATGGCAGTTAGTTTATTTTGGTTCTGGAGGTCCTTTACAACGAATTTTAACAAAAACCTACAAAACTTGTCAAAATTTGTCACAATTGCTTACAAGTGACAAGTTGTGCGTCTGAATCTTTTATCTAAAAGCACGAAAATGTATTTGAATTGATTTTCTTGTGATTGTGTATATAACAGATGATCTGTTAAAGCAATTTTTCGAGGAGATTTAATGCATTCGAAAAATTAGTATGCTGAAGGAAATAAATTCACGGGAAAATGGCCATGCCTCTTTATTCCATATATATAACTCTTATAAGTCCCTGTAAATTAATTCTGTTTGAAAAAAAGAATTGTTGAAGGGTACCATATCAAACCTTAATTCAAAAAAATAATGCGTGTTGTAGGGTAAAAAAATAACATTTTGCAGTTATTTCATGCTAAAACAATCGAATGTATAAAAATATGAAAAATATTAAACGATACAATTAAGTTATTAGGAGAAAAAATACTTATTAGATATAATCTTCCAGCGTCTTTTGTTGGCGCCTAAATTTTGGCCCTGACGCAGTAATTGGCCAAAAAGTATAAGTTCAAATTTATATTTTTAAAAATCAATAGTTTAAATATTCAGAAAATTATTCAAGTTTTTAGCATCATGTATTTAAATTTATTTTTGTATGGTAGAATCTTGAAAGCTTGATCGATATATACCCTAACACTACTTTGGAAATTTGCCCCTAAATACAAAATTAGCTTGTAAAACCTGCCGTACTGACGTATTCATTCTGTAATTATTTTTTTTTATATTTTCATATGTTGTTTACGCAGAACTAACATACTCCTCGTGAAAAAATAGGACAAACAACGTTTTTTTTCATGCCTTAGTGGTGAGTATCCCATAAGCATAGGGGTATGCAGGGCAATATATGATTCGACTACAGCACACTGAACGATGGAAAAAGTTAGCACGTGATGAAGAAAGGTGATTGTATACATAACAATTGGGCACAGTAAGATCAAAGTCAACCTGTGAAATACTATGAATAACAACAATATGAAGAGTGCAGTTTTCAGTATTATTGGACTTTTTTAAGCTCAGCTGACCCAAATGTTCAGTGTGAGCTATTGCCACCACTTGGTGTCCGTCGTCCGTCTGTTGACTTTTCACATTTTCATTATCAAGAACACCCTGAAGCAAAGTCAACCAAACTTTACTGGAATGATATATAAAAGTTAGTTTATAAAGGTTTCTCATTTTGTCCCGACCCGATAAAAACATAACTGCCAGCGCAGAACATAGTTTTACATGGAGCTCTATAGAAAAATGGTTAATTTTCATCATCTGATCTTAAAACTATCCTTAAAAGAAATTTAGGAGGTACATTTCTCTTTTCGTTCCGATTCGACAAAAAAATTGCTGCCAGTGCAGAACCTAGTTATGAATGGCCCTATCATATTTTAATCATCTCCTTAGAAACCCGTGAAGCAAACTTAACCGATCTTAAAAGGAATGTTGAATAGGGGATCCTTTTCAAAAATTGCTCAGTTTTTGTGGGTCTGCTGATAAACGTGGTCACAGGAGCTGAACATTTCATCATCTACTGTGAAAGTATTGGAGCAACTTTAGATAATAAACTCAAGTGGAATAGGCAAAGTAGGTTCTTTACTAAGATTCCTTTTTCGTTCCTATTGGACAAAAGAGATAAGGCCGCCAGCAGAACATAATCTAATTTATGCTCCACAAAAGAGTCGTTATCATCACTTCCTGTGAAATTCCGGAACCAAATTGACTCAAACTTTACAGTTAAAATGAATTAAAGTTCTTTCACAATATTTTCTCATTTCCTTTCGATACTATAACAAAATTGGGCAACGCGGAACTCGTTATAATCGTCTGCTCTGAAACTATTGACGCAACTTTAAATAAATTGTATTGGAATGATGTTTGTACAAGGATTTCTACAAATATAGCCACAGGCGTGGAACATAGTTTAACATTCGACCTTTCGGAAAATGCTATAAAGCATTTTGTCATGTGAGCGATGCAGGCTCAATCTCTGAGCTTCTGGTAAACTCCTCTAAAAAACCTGGAGGAAATTCAGAGATTATATAGAAGGTTCTTTAAAAAGATTGTTCATTTAGTTTGGACCCGATAAACAAAACATGCCCACAGACGAGCAACATAGCTCAGCACTAGACCCTACGGGGAATGTATTATTTTCACCTTCTGCAACAAAATTGGAATGATGAAGGGGAGGGTCTTTACAAAGATTGCTCATTTTCTCTCAGTTTGATGAAAACTTGGAAGCTAGAGCGGGAACATGCTAAACATTGACCATACGGGAAAATCATATTTGATCATCTCGTCAAATTCAACTTTACATGAAATTTGTATGAAAGGTCTTAAACAATAATTGCTAGTTCTGATAGAATCCGATAACAAAAATAAGGTGGTCTGGAGTATGGCACGCCAAAGCCACAAAAATGAGATAAAATAGCATTATCTCAGGTAATGCTATCTTATTTGAATTTTTGTGGTTTTGGCGCACATTATCAGACATGTATTATCAGGTTTCCTCATTACCTCCTGATAAGTACTTTTAAATATTTTATACATAGGTCTCTATGCAATCTATATGGTAATGATGTTTTATCTCAAGATAACATAGCATTATCTGTTAATACAGTTTTTTCTGCATTTTTTAGGTTTTGGTGTGCTAGTAAATGTATTATCTGTTTTCTAATATCAACCAATCAGACGTAATATCTATGGGAAACTGTATTATCTGATTTATGTAACTGTATTATCTGATTTATGTTGAAAACAATCAGATGTAAATAGATAAATTTCAATAACTTATTAAATTCAATCTTTTTAGATCAAATTATCTTTTCTGAAAAACTATGTAATAATTTTAGAATTGTGACATAATTTCTTTTCTTTTTCTTATCCATTTGCCAGTTGTAACGAATTTTGTAATATTGTGTGTATATTTTCTCTTTGTCGTTGTAAAATTAGTTTATGTCAATAAAGTCTCGTCAATATATATTGAAAATTACAATATCACAATATATCATCGTTAAAATTACCTGTTTTGACATTCACTTACCTGTGATCGTTGCATGAATGTATATTCTATGAAATATGCATACGAAATATACATGCAAGTATGACCTCCACGCAGTACATGAATACATGTAATTGTTTTTTTAATTAATGTTTGCATAAAAACATTACTTAAATGGATCATGAAAAAAATAAGTAATTGTCAGATTGAATCTGAAGTGTAAATTTGAGATATATAATATATATTCTTATTATTTTTATCTTTATCTTGTGTATGGAATGTGTATCTGCATGAGGCAGTCTTTTGTGTTTGTTTATCAAGATTACGTTGTTATTTATTTTTATAATATCAGAAGTTTAAGAGCTCTTGTGCGCTCATTAATTTGTACAAGCTATGACTTTAAAATACCACTTACTTACTTACTGGATGTTTAATTCATTGAAATGGGGGGNGGGGGGGGGGGGGGGGGGGTGGAAATCTTTCAGACTTTTGTCTATTTCTTGCAGGATCTAAGCAAAGTCTGTTTTTATAGAGTAGTTTTACCATGCTAACTTAATTAAACCTTATTTATTTATTTATTTATTATTCAAGGACGTCCGAGACCAGGAAGTAAATTTTGTTTCTCACAGAACACTCGGATGAAAATAAGTGAGAATGTTAACAGTGATAATGAATCTATGGAATTAATAAAATATATATTAAAGAATGTATCAAGTGTACCCTTTTCACATTTTTAAAGCTTTTAGTTGCTAGTAGTCAAGGAATCGTTTTCTTAGCGAATGAAATTGCATATAGTAACAGATTAAGACGGATGTTCTTCACTGGGCACAATAAATTATTACATACGGATCGGACATCTATCATAAGATAGTTCATTACCTGTTAACAGATAAACAAGTTCATTACCAGTTATGATAAGCAATTTCATTACCTATTACCTCCAGGAAAGAATGTTTTATCTCTTAATTGCCTAGAGACCTATGTTATTTTTTTCCATATTTAATTATCAGGAGTTAATGATATTTTATCTGCGCCAAAACCACAAAAATACAGATAAGATAGCATTACCTGAGATAATGCTATTTTATCTCATTTTTGTGGCTTTGGCGTGCCATACTGGAGCCATCATGGAACATGGTTAACAATGATAATAGCTATAACTAGTTGAAATCTAATATGTATTTATTTTAGATGTGGGAAGTACTGTAAGTCTATTTTTTTCTTCATTAAATAGATAAAATAAAATAAAAGCAGTGATATATAACATGAAATAATAAATAGGGACAGAACTTCATGATAATACAGAAGACAAGCAAAAATTCAAATCAACTTTCTTAAACTCCAAATTTTATAAATACTAAAAAAAGTATGGTTCTTACATGACATTGCGTAAAATTTACAAATGTATAACGCTTTAAATACAGATAATAATGCTTTATGCAAAACAATATTTATTATTTGTTCCATTATAAAAATTGAGCTTCGTAAAGTGTAGTTTGGTATAAACATAGCACATTGAACATAAGAATTTTGGTCAGTGCAAAAAAAGAGTGACTTAATTATTTACAGTAAAACGTGAATTCGCACCACCTACTGTTCTTACTTGCGTTTTTCGTTTCTTT
This sequence comes from Modiolus philippinarum, assembly GCA_002080025.1. NCBI lineage: Eukaryota > Metazoa > Mollusca > Bivalvia > Mytilida > Modiolidae > Modiolus > Modiolus philippinarum. The sequence continues at coordinate 18,630 of MJUU01000487.1, read as the reverse complement.
TATCGCTAATTTTATTGAGGTACGATGATTTGTCATTGGCGTTTATTACTTGTAACATATTCGATAATTCTGCGTTCGAGTTAATATTATCAAATGTAAGTCGACGTCTGTTATTTTTAATTCTAATGCACTTATGTTTGTAACGCTAATTTTGATTGGATGTCGTCAGAATTTTGAGGGGGTTAAATCCACGATTTACCGTCGGAACCAATAGCAACGTGATGGCGCAGACGCACACCAAACTTCCTGTCATTTAAAAATCGATTTTGAATGGTTTTTTTTTCGGATTTGCATTAGAATAGAGATAACCAAACTGTATTTTAGGATCTTGAGGGGTAAATCTAAGATTTTACTGTCGCAAACATCCGTTTTTCGGCTCCGCTAACGCGTCGCCAGAAAACTCAGTTTGCGACAGTAAAATCTACGATTTACCCCCTCAGATCCTAAAATACAGTATGGTTATCTCTTAATTCCGAATCTTAATGCCGTTTTAAGCTGATAATTTTTCAATTAATGTTGTTAAATTTTTAATTAGTTTTTGTTCTCTCAGTTTTGATGGTTTCAACTTCGCAATCAGTATTGCTTCTTGTTCTATGCACAAAGTAAACTCTCCATAATTATTCGAATGTTGTGAAAAATCACAGCCATCTCCAAAGACATCACCTTTTTTAAGTGACAGTGAAAATTTTATTGAACTTTTCAATCTTCCCTGTTTAATTTTTGGTATATTGTACGATATTTGTGTGAAGTACGTGGGTACAGTATCTTCTTAGATTTCAAAATTAAGTATAGCGTAACAAAATAGAATAAGAAAAAAAAAACTCTTTAAAAAGATACTAAAGTGTGATATTGTAATTGTTTTGTGGTTTTCAGAATAATATTGTTTTTGTTTTATTTTAATGGGAAGTAAGGGGTATACAGGTCAACTTATGATACGACCATAGCACACTGAACAATGGAAGAAGATGAGCACGTGATGACGATAAGTAATTGTATACATAACAACGTTTCATACTTTATTTCGCTTGACTTAATAACAAGATGATTTTCAACATAGTATACAATGAATATAACAAGAATGTGAGCACTGCAGTTTTCAATACCCATTTTACCTTTTAAAAGAAAAGAAGACTAACAAAGCGTGTAATTAGGAACACAATGCCGAAGATATGGTTGGGTTCAGTATATTTTAACAGCGGAAAATCTACTGGTATAAGATTATCTCCCTTCTAGAAAAACTCTTCTGTGTTCATAACGTTTTAGGAAAACAAATTTAAGAGCATGGCGACGAAAATGTCAAGATTTCAAAAGAAATAAACAAATACGATATTTAGTGAGAACGTCATTCAATTCTTAGATCTTTACTTTGTAGCTAAAAAGGTGAATACATTTTGCCTCCATGAAGAGGTAATATGTGAATTACTTAGACTGTCGCGATGAAAATATTCAATGGACAGACTGGTCAAAATCAAGAGCTATATACATGATGTTAAAATGCATGTACCCAGATAAGATTATACAGATAGATTTTTTTAACATACTTTATTTATAGGTCAATTTAGTGACGAATCTCGCATAAGCAACGTTGTCATCAAAATGCATTCTATGTTACTAGGCAAAATCATATCGTCTCGAAACAGCGCCATTTTCCTTTTATACCCACGATCTAAAAGTTTAATCATCAGCACAAAATTTCATTGGCTCAATCAAGGAATAGGGCGTACCTTCAGTTAGAGCACATTCAAAGACCCCACGTGCTAAGTGAGTAAAAATCGAATTTGTTTATGTAACCTGGACGGTTGCGAGGTAGAAATGGTCGTTTTATATACTTTATTTCGTCGAAACCATTGCGTCTACCCAGTCCAAAATTTGCAAATGAAACGAAAAATATTTAATTGCAAAGTATATTTTTTCCTGAAAATTTTCGATATAAAGAAATACCTAGATCCAAAATTCTATGGAACAAGATATATTCCGGGAAATCTCATTTTCATTAAAAAATATGCAAGAAATATCAAATTTTTAAAAAATGTCATTTGTCAATATCAAGATATGTCACATGAACATAACATGGTATAAATTTTCATGTTATAAGTAACTTTTATCAGGTCTTGACGACGAGTAACACATTGTAACCGACATTTTTATCTTTTCTAAACGAGAGTTCGTATTCTATTGTTTGATGTGACTGGAATGACTTGTGGATACACCAAAAATAGAACATTGCAAAACAATCGTCCGTCAGTCATTTGGAAGGAGATAGTGGCTGAATTTCAGTGGAAGTGGGCGTTTCTTAAGGATACTAATGTCCGTTGTGTTTATGTTGAGTGTATACGGTCATCTCTCTTTTCATTGTTTTTATTGGGTGGTTTTTCTCTACTGTGTTTTTTACTATAATGGTTTCTTCGGTTTTACATTGATGACTAAGGATATAGATCTAAGTTTGGCCCTTCTTCCTGTTTTAGGTTAGGAGTATGTCACTGGTTGGTAGTTTTGTTCTTTGCTAACTTCTGCGGCATTTGGTAGTTGGTTTGGATGTCAGACTAATGACTGTCGGACATTTAACTGTCGGACGATTGACCGTCGGAATAATAATAAATCACAAGATCATGTTATTTTCGGCTGTCAGAGCATGTGATAAAAAAAGCCGTGTTTATATACTCATGTGATTCAGGAAGAGATAACGCTGCTACGTACAAGGTTGAATATAAAACGCACTCATATGACTTGCCTTTAACGAGATCAAATAGCAACAGTTGGATAAACATGCATTTTACCCACTCAAAAAAAATGTTTTTTTCAGAGGCCAAAATGACTGACACTAACTAGGCCAGTGGATAAGATGGTAAAAAGGTATTTAAATACAAAAACATATTAACTGCCCCTCAGATGTTGATTTTCTGCACTGAAGAGACATAAGTTGTCGAAATGGCCTGATGCAGAAACTAAATTCAAGGTAACTTCGGTTTTTTGTTATTTTTCTCCCTAATAACCCTCCAGGAATAGAAATTTTTATTTCAAATTCTTAGAAGTATTAAATTGTAGATTTTTTAAAGTATCCTTGTATAACTCGGCTTTATCCATAAATAACTTATTACAATCATAAGTATTCGCGCACATTCATGTACATGTAATTTTTAACACGAATATCAACGATTTTTTTCTCTCCAATTGAAGACCAATTGAACTATTAAACCAATCGCAAACAACCCGTTAAGAATTCGTAATAGTCATGAACAGTTTTGTTTTGCTTTTTGAATGGCGATTCATTTACGAATTATTATAAATATCTTAATGCGATTGTTTTAAAGAGATATGTGCATATATGCAGAAACTAAATTCACAGTAACTTCGGTATTTTGTTATTTAAAGACAACCGAAATTCATGATAGCATTTTTTTACATCCCAGCTCTTTTGTTCTAGCAGTGATGATCTCACTCCAGTTAGAACAATGGATATTTTTACTTTTTTATATTTTGTCAAAGCCAGACTTTGAGAACCGACATGGTAAAATTTTATATTTTACTAGATAAAGATTTTAAAACCTTGAAAAATTACAAATGCGCATATGCAGAAAATAAATTCACAGTAACTTCGGTATTTAGTTATTTATATGAACAGACGGTCATATTTTGGAGATTTTTAAGTTTAATTTTGTTGGGGTAGGGGTAGTGGGATTCGAACCAGAGCCGTCTCCTGTACTAGACTTCTGTTTTACGATTACACCAAGAACTCGTTGGGATTTCCTTATTAAAAATCGTATATAAAGAATCGTTAAGGGGCACAATAAGGACATATATTATTATTATAGTACAGAATATTTATTTCATGACATTACAAGCATGGAAATTATTTTAATTAAATAATTTAAATTATTTAAGAGTATATATCGGTTTTCCTTCACTTAATATATTAGCTGGGATGTAAATTAGTTATCACACTCGGACTTGGTAAGTCTGTATAAGTTCACCCCTCCGGCCTCCGGCCGTCGAGGTGACCTTATACAGACACACCAAGTACGAGTGTGCTAACTATTATTGTATTTGTGTGATTAAATCCGAATGTTTACGAATACATTGCAAGTACTAAATGCAATACGATTAATATGGGACTTTTGAATCGTGTTCACTTCGATAACAGATCTGTTTTTATATATAAAAAACAATACATCAATACATTGAGAGGGAGTCACTATTTAATGAACACTGTTGAGCTAATGGTGATTTATATTTAATCGATTTGTAGTGATTAAGGTTTTTTAAAAAAATTTTTTTCGTCAATTGAAATTTAGATAAAATGTCGTATAGGAAAAATTATAAATGCACTTCTTATTTGGTATATATTTATTTCAATAGGTTTAGAAATCCAGTTTTCCTTCTTACTGGTAACCGAGTCAATTACACGAGAGTTCCTATCTCTACTCGAAAGTCCCGTATTAAGTATGCATATTTTACGAATATGAAGATTTGACAATAAATCGGGACTGCAGTTGAATTAACAGTTTTCAAAGTAAGACGAAAGGATTGGGGACTGCAATTGAATTAACAGTTTTCAAAGTAAGACGAAAGGATAAGGGACTGTAGTTGAATTAACAGTTTTCAAAGTAAGACGAAAGGGTTAGGGACTGCAGTTAAATTAACAGTTTTCAAAGTAAGACGAAAGGGTTAGGTTGTTTGTCCTTTTTCTTTTTTCTTCAGAAGAATTTAAAGAATTTCTTTGTTCGATATGAACTCGTAGACATGTCACTTCTAATTGAATGAAAATTGAAGAACAAATGAGTATTCCTTTCTACTTAACTTGTTCAGTGATTGAACATGCTCGTTATCTATCATAAAAGATTTCTCGTTTTCTAAAATTAAACTATTATTCTGGCCATTTGTATATATGATACCCACATCTCTTGATTTTATTTGCAATGATTCGAATAATCAACTCTCTTGATGAGTGCCCTATAATAGTTTATATGTTGTACCCTTTTATGCTTTAACCTATGTATGTATATGTGCTATATGTTGCCTTTTATGTAAATGTGCTATATGTTGCTATGTATGTGTTGTGTGTCATGTATGTTGTTAATTTTATTGTTGCTATGTCGGTTAAAAGCTCTACAGAGCTTATGTTTGCTTGTACTATATATCCGACTATAAATAGAGTTTCTTAGTCTTAATCTTAGCTGCCTTTTGTGCGTTTGGTCTCTTTGTCGTGGCAAACATAACAAGTGTTTCTAACAGTATTTCTGCTAGCTCTTATATGTTTGTTGACGATCATGCAGTCATGATACAAAGAGAAGAGAAATGGATATAGCGTTGTTCGACATTAAGCAAGTGACTTCCGCTCAAGCTAGCGCTAGGGTATGTCTTGAACCAGTTATGAGGTATGAGTGTTTGCTCATTGTTGAAATTTTCATGATGACTTGAAGACGAAAAATAACAAAAGTCTTGCTCCATTTGCTAAACCTTGCCATCAATTTGTAGGCGTTTCTGTCCATGTATATTTGATATTCATTTGCATTCATGTAAACAAAAAAATAAATTGATTTTATTGCCTTGAAAACAAATAATTTACAGCATTGAAAAAGTATGAAGCTAAAAATTAAAAACATGCAATTAGACAAGTCAATTTTAATACCATGGAATACGAAGTCACAATTAGGTTCATCATAAGATTAAATGATTCAGTAAGTTACATCTCGCTTGTAATAGGAACTATATTATCTTTATTATGGGGAAGTGTCTTTTCGTCTATCTGTCCTTCCGCGATTTGTTTTTGTTTTTTTTTTATTTATTTTATTTATATATTATTATTTTTTTTTTTTGCCGCTTGAGAAAAGCTAACCTTTTTGAAAGTGAACAATTGAGATAGTCAGTCTTATATAGCTTTTCTTACGTAAGATTTTAGAGTTAGGTGTAAACCTAGACACCCCACCGTAAAATTACCTTGTAAATTTCGTCACCTTGTAAATTTCTTTAAAAATACGTGCACATTACGTATAGTTGAATTAAGGTGGTATCTCTCCGGGAATCAAACGGATTTAGCGTGATTTTAACAGCCAGTAGTCAAACACACACTGGCATAGTCATTGGTACCAGCTAATTTCAGATTAAACTTTGGATACTAAAGGTTAAGCTAGCTGGAACCGGTACAGCATAGTAATCCAAAGTTTAACGTTGAATAGTTAACAAGCCTATCGTCTTTAAATAAAAAAAAGTTCCGAAGTAACTGTGAATTTAGTATTTCGTCAACTTGTGTTTTTTCAGTGCAGAACATATCAAAACATTTAGAAATCTATAAACCAAAATATGTGTAAAAACTGATAGAGAACAAAAAACAATAGGACCTAAAAAAACCAAATTCATCTAAGGACAGACAAAACACCCTAAACCCGGCAATATAGAGGCAACAGAATTGTAGAGACAAAAGACCCAAAACCCGGAAATATTGAGGCAACAGAAATGAAGAGAAAAAGGACCCAAAACCCAGAAATGTAGAGGCAACAGAAATGTGAGACAAAGGACCCAAAATCCCGGCGATGTAGAGGCAACAGAAATGTGAGACAAAGGACCCAAATCCCGGCAATGTAGAGGCAACAGAAATGTAGGGACAAGGAATCCAAACCCTGCAATATAGAGGCAACAGAAATGTAGAGACAAAGGACCCCAAACCCCGCAATGTAGATGATACAGAAATGTAGAGGCAACAGAAATGTAGAGGCAAAGGACCCGAAAACCTGGTTGTGTAGAGGCAACAGAAATGTAGAGTCAAAGGACCCCAAAAACACGACAATGTAGAGGCAACAGAAATGTCGAGACAAAAGACCCAAAACCTGGCAATGTAGAAGGAACAGAAATGTTGAGAAAAAGGACCCAAAACCCGGCTATTTACAGAAAACAGAAATGTAGAGACAACAGAAATGTAGAAACAAAGGACCCAAAACAAAGCAATGTAGAGGCAACAGAAATGTAGAGACAAAAGACCTAAAACCTAGCAATGTAGAGGCAACAGAAATGTGGAAGCAAAAACCCAAAATCCGGCAATGTAGAGGCAACAGCAATGTTGAGACAAAGGAACCAAAACCCGGCAATGTAGAGACAAAGGAACAAAAACCCCGCAATGTAGAGGCAACAGAAATGTAGAGACAAAGGAACCAAAACCCCGCAACGTAGAGGCAAGAGAAATGTAGAGGCAAAGGACCTAAACCTAGAAATGTAGAGGCAACAGAAATGTGGAAATAAAAACCCAAAACCCAGCAATGTAGAGGCAACAGTAATGTAGAGACAAAGGACCCAAAACCCAGCAATGTAGAGGCAACAGAAATGTAGAGACAAAGGACCCAAAACCTGGCAATGTAGAGGCAACAGAAATGTAGAGACAAAGGACCTTAACCTAGAAATGTAGAGGCAACAGAAATGTGGAAATAAAAACCCAAAACCCGGCAATGTAGAGGCAACAGAAATGTAGAGACAAAGGACCCAAAGCCCAGCAATGTAGAGGCAACAGAAATGTAGAGACAAAGGACCCAAAACCCGACAATGTAGAGGCAACAGAAATGTTGAGACAAAGGACCCAAAACCAAGCAATATAGAGGCAACAGAAGTGTAGAGACAAAGGACCTAAAACCAAGCAATATAGAGGCAACAGAAGTGTAGAGACAAAGGACCCAAAACCCGGCAATGTAGAGGCAACAGAAGTGTAGAGACAAAGGACCCAAAACCCGGCAATGTAGAGGCAACAGAAATGTAGAGACAAAGGACCCAAAACCCGGCGATGTAGAGGCAACAGAAATGTAGAGACAAAGGACCCAAAAACCCGGCAATGTAGAGGCAATAGAAATGTGGAGACAAAGAAGCCGTAACCCGGCAATGTACAGACAGACAGTAGAAATGTAGAGACAAAGAACAGAAAAACCCGGCAATGTATAGGCAACGGAAATATAGAAACAAAGGGTCCAATATCCGGCGATGTAGAGGCAACAGAAATGCAAAGACAAAGGACAAATAAAGATAAAACAAAGAACAAAAATAAACAAGAACGCCACAAAATTCGACAAATATTAGTGTGGGCATCCATAATTAGAGGCCCGGAGACTATGTCTGTATCGCTCACATGACAAAAGGCTTTTACGCCATTCTTATACTGTTGGCCAAATAATGATTTTTGTCAATGGGGTCAAATGGTTAGCTATGTTCTCTACTGGCAGCCATCAGGTCCCATTGAAATAAGTTTTCATAGTATAGAACTTTCTATACATCATTTCAATACTGTTTCGTAAATTTTCTCAAATAGTTTGAAATCAGATAATGAAAATGATGATTTTTCCCATAGGGTCCAATGTTGAACTATGTTTAGTGCTGGCGGCCATGTTTGTGTCGCGTCGGAATAAAATGAGCATTTTTCGTAAAAGATCTTTAATAAATAATTCGTGTAAGTTTTGTTGAATTTGCTCAGAAGATAAAAATATGATTTCCATATGGTCCAATGTTTAACTATGTTTAAGTGGTCAGAATGAAATGTGCAGTCTTTGTGAAGGACATTACAAACATCATTCTTTTAATTTTGGTTGAATTTGCTTCATTGGTTTCGGAAAAGATTGAAAAATGATTTTCCCGTAGGGTTCAAAGTTAAAGCTATGTTTCAGAGTTGATTCGTTACGCGAGAGATAGCCCAAATTATACAAATTATACAGACTTTCTTATTAGACAAAGTTATCTTCGTGACAGCCTTATAAATAATCAAGTCTTCAAAAATTCCGTCTCATATGATCATTAAAGAAGTTCTTTAATAGATATCAATCCCTTGTGGAAAATTTTGAAGTCAAACTTACTATAATACAGATATCATAACAGCGAAAGAATATAGAGTAAATGCACGTGAGATAAAGTCACTACAAATACACTTTAGAACCAACTCTTTTATTGTTGTTATTCATCTTGAAGTCATTATGAGGCCTTCTACAATGAGCTTTCCTCATACCTCATAGTAAGCTCAAGACGGCCCTTAGCACTGGATTCAGCGGAATTCATTTGCGAGATGTCGAGCAACGCTTTATCCAGGTTTCACAAATCATGGATGCTTGATCGTCTCAAGCTAGTGAACAATAACGACATATAGAAATACACAGGACACTTATCAAGTCGGTTGCAAGAAAACTTGTCCTAAATGTACAATGAAAGGATATCAGGGTGTCCAACCTAATTGGTTGGAGAAGTCTTAATTTGGTTGGAGCAAAATCGTTTGTGTATGGGTTTAAGTTACTAAGAACGTTTAAATTGCTAAAAATGTTACCTTTTGGCAATGACTAAATAAATTCATCCTTTTCAGTCAATATTTGTTCAAAATATATAAGATTTCAAAAGCTATTGAAGAAAAACATCAACGACCTACATTTTGAACTTCTGCGATTATTTCGAAACAGTTTTCTTCAATAACTTTTGAAATCTTTAATACTTTGAACAAGTATTGAATGAAAAAGATTCAGTTATATAATAATTGCCGAAAGGGAGCCTTTTTATTTACTAAAATGCTCTTAATAACCCAAATTGATACAGAAACGATTTTGCTCCAACCAAATTAGGACTTCTAAAACCAATTAGGTTGGACCCCCTGGATATAGAATAAATACACATAACAGTCTCTACAACTATATAGTTAAACAAAGCAATGGAACATGGCGACTTTTAGATGAAGAACAACAATTAAAGCGTTGTTTAATTGTTATGTTTTACCATGTGTTTGTATAGACTTTGACTCGTGTGAATCTACTCCACGTACTTTCAAGTCTCAGATACCCTTTTTAGTGCCTCAAATGCTGGGTTAAAGAGTGCGTCAAAAATTTGTGCATGCTTATGATATGGTTGATCAGATGTCATTGTTGTAATGGTGGGTTTATGTGAACAATTTTATTCTATTTTGTGAGATAAGAAGCAAATCAATCAAAAGTGAATTTATTCATTACAGTAGGTTATTAGCTGTTTGTTTTGGTCAAATGACACACAGCATGGACGGTATAAATAGCATGTTGTACAAATGGTGCGAAAATGGATGTAAGTGTTCGGTGTATTTTATTTCGAAAAGTAATCCTTAACGATATCCTTTTTTATTGCTAAATCCAAACTGTTTATGAAAGGCTTTTAGGCTATCATAGTGGCTATGCTGGTTTGAGGGGGGACTTGTGTATTGGCACCATTTTTGCCAAAATTTGCAAAATTTTTGTAAATTTTAGGGTAATTTTTTCAACTTTTGCAAATGTTTCCATGGAAACATACAGCAAATATATATTGTCAGAATGACTCAGATATCTATGCAATTTAAGGAATCCAAAGAGGTATAGGTTTATATATCTGTCATTTCACACTTTTTCAGTAAAACTCTGCAAACAAGATGCGAATCTTTGAAAAACAGACACATGAGAAAAATTGAAGCTAAACGGTTACATGAGACTTCAATGGTAATTAAAGACGTTTATAACAAGATAGCATGGTGCAATTATACTCTCATGGTAACTATTACAAACGTTTGGCCAAATGGTTATTTATTATCGAGATCATAAAAGTTTTGCAGTTTGTACTTGGTTTACATTTGATCGAAAAGTAAAAAAAAAGTTTCTCATTAAAAACCACATCGCATAGGGCAAGATCAAATTTAAAAATTCCTTGTATAGGTCATCATTGTTGTTGAAATCCTTCTGTACTTTCTTGTTATTTAAAATTTTGATTGCAAGTAAATTTGATTTGTGTTAACTCTAAAAGTAAGTGGATTATTTAAGGTTCAGACACTTGACTGAAATTAACTTGAATATCTTTTTTTATCAAAGACCCCAATAAGTAAGTCTGATTTCAAACAATCAAACCAGTATGTGGACTGGTGACCGAATATCCCGCACGTTTAAAATTGGATATGTTTCAGACCATACGCGTATTTGGACCGTACGCGTACGGTCCGGACCATATGAGTATTTTTCCGAAATACCCATACGGTCGGACCGTACGCGTATGGTCCGACCGTACGCGTACGGTCTGGCTATTTCGAAGTCTTGTGCGTTCTTGGATAATATATCAATATACCGTATACAATATTTTTTATTGAATTAAGCTCTTATGTTTAGACCCAAATAAGAATTTCTAAAAGTCGTTATTTTAAACAAAATATAGGAGAAAAATAAGAATTCAGTTTACTGTAATTATGTTTTGTAGATGCCTTTTTAAAATTGACTTATTAATTGATCGTTATTTGAGATAAAATAATAAAAAACAGTGTTTCGTAAAAAAAATAAATGGAATGTTAATTGAAATAAAATATATGGTCTGCTTGTCTGAAAATCCTGAGAGAAAAACATTTGATACCACCTCGCTATAAGAAGCAACAGTATTTACCCCAATTACCACAAAAAGGATCGAATCCAAAAATCTCGTAAAGGGACGGCTGAATAAATTAAGAAATAATTCATGGGCGCCGGTGGTTTGTTGGAGATTTACATATGGGTGGCCATTATTTTCGTTAATATTTTACCCAGAGCGTAGCGTAGCGGGGCGAGGGGTAAAATAAACGAAAATAATGGACACCCATATGTAAATCGACTACAAACCAACGGCGAACATGAATTATTTCGATTCTAATATGACATTTCATGATCTGAGCGGACCTATAGTGTACAGGGTAACGACAGCCATTACTTCAGATTTACTGACGTTTTTGTGCACAAAACATATTGTGACGTTGTCAATTTCAGCGTAAAGACTGTTGTGAAGTCGCTCATTATGTTATTGGAGATTTTCATATGGCTAGTCGTCATGGTTTCCATTGTTCCCATATTAGACTAAACAATAAACAAAAATAAACAGTAGACATTACACATACCCCCGTCCATGAACAAAACTTCTCTAATGTAATGTTACTTTTAAAATTTGTGTGAAAATGTGAAAATATTTTTTTTTTTCAATTTACTGCTTCTAAAATTCCATTTCAGTTATATTAGTAATTAATTATTTTTATAAAGACCCAATAATTTATACGATTTTCAGTGGTAGTTAGTGCTATCAGTTTTGACTCTATCTTACTCCTTTATTTAAATAATGTAGTGTCGGTCTTTTTCTTTGTACTCATACGGTCTAAATATATGCGTATGGTCCAGCTCGGAGCAGACCGTACACGTATACTCATACGGTCCGACCGTACGCGTATGGTCCGACCATATATACGCGTACGGTCGGACCATATGAGTATACGCATACGGTCCGGACCGTACGTGTACGGTCCAAATACGCGTATGGTCATGAACAGATATAAAAACTATGTCGTGTGTTACAAAGACGATAAAAGGATAGGCTCTGCTCTGAGGATAAAAGAAAACTTTACTTCAAACAAAACACACTAATATTAACATTATACTTAGATAACAACATGTTTCCCTATTAATTGTTTGTAAAAATATATTCTAACATGGCGCTTGTTAATCGTCAACCAGTATAATACTCGATAACCATATATTTCACACATGCGCAAATGGAATCGGAATATGAGTAAACGGGATGAAATACAACAATGTTTTTAATTTTGTTCGTCTTAGTTTTTGAAGGAAATAAAGGTCAAGAACAGTTTTTAACTAAATCATGCCATTGAGACACGTAAATGTGTATTGTTTTGCTTATGATTTGAATAGACCATATCCGAGTTCTGGTATTCAGTTTCACGAGTTGTTGTTTCTCCGCCCTACGTATGTATACGTCACAAACGTGTCCGCCCCATGTGACAAAATTTATGACATTTTATTCTCTATGACGTGACGTTTTCTTTACTGTGACGTATTGAAAAGTAGTCTGGTAAATCCCGATGCCAAAGGTCGATTATGGTCTATTTTGAACTTGCATCTGTTTGAAAACGTCAGATTGTGTATTGTGACGTCATAAACAAAGACAGCAATGGAGTCGGGAAATCCGCCTTCTCTTAGGTCGCTTCAGAATGGAAAATTCAATTTTCTGTCATATTAGAATCGAAATAATTCATGGCAGGTATATGGTTATTGTTATTTAACCATGGGCTGGGCCTTTATATTCGTAAATTTAACCCCTCGCTAATGCATTAGGTTAAATTCGAATATAAAGGCCCAGCCCATGGTTAAATTTCCAATAACCATATACCTGCCATGAATTATTTCTTAAATTAATTTACGATGCTTTGTAAATAATTACCACTTCCATTGTGTGAATTTTTGTAAAGACTAGTTGTGGCTATTTCGACTGGACATCTGCATAAATAGATTATTTCATGGAAAAATTCATATTTTTAGCTCACCTGGCCAAATGCCATGTGAGCTTTTGCCATCACTTGGCGTCCGTCGTCCGTCGTCGTCCGTAAACTTTTCATATTTTTGCTATCTCCTCTGAAACCACTGGACCAATTTCAACCAAACTTTACAGGAATGATGTATGGAAGATCCTTTACTTAGTTTGCCGAAATTTTCCGATCCGCCAAAAAACATGGCCGCCAGCGCTGAAGTTAGATTTAAGATTGGACCCTATGGGAAAAAGCATATATTTGCTATCTTCTCTGAAGCTACTGAAGCAAATTGAACCAAACTTTACAGGAATGATGTATGGAAGGTCCTTTACTTAGTTTGCCGAAATTTTTTTGATCCGTGAAAAAACATGGCCGCCAGAGCAGAACATAGTTTAACATGGGACCCTATAGGAAAAGCAAATATTTGCTATGTCCTCTGAAGTTACTGAAGCAAATGGAACCAAACTTTACAGGAATGCTGTATGGAAGGTCCTTTACTTAGTTTGCCGAAATTTTTTCAATCCGTGAAAAAACATGTCCGCCAGCGCAGAACATAGTTTAACATTGGACCCTATGGGAAAAGCATATATTTGCTATCTCCTCTGAAGCTACTGAAGCAAATTGAACAAACTTTACAGGAATGATGTTTGGAAGGTCCTTTTACTTAGTTTGCCGAAATTTTTTCGATCCGTGAAAAAACATGGGCGCCAGCGCAGAATATAGTTTAACGTGGGACCCTGTGGGAAAAGCAAATATTTGCTATCTCCTCTGAAGCTACTGAAGCAGATTGAACCAAACTCTACAGGAATGATGTATGGAAGGTCTTTTATGGAGATTGCCGAAATTTTTCCGATTTCTTTGAAAACATTGCTGCCAGCGCAGAACATAGTCTAACATGGGACCCTAAGGGAAAAGCATCTATATATTTGCTATCTCCTCTGACGCTACTGAAGCAAATTCAACCAATCTTTTCAGTAAGGATGTATAGAGGGTACTTTGATCTGACAAAAAAGATGGCCTCCAGTGCAGAATAGTTTAACATTGGAGCCAGGAATGAGATACCCATCCTTATAATCATCATCTCTGAAATGTATAGAAGGTCCTTTGCAAAAATTATTCATTTCAATATATAGGATAAGACAAAAACATGGGTGCTAATGAAGAACATAGCTAAACATTTGACCCCCATTGGTAAGGAAACATCTTTTTAGTCATGTATGGCGTAGAAGCATTTTGCCAGGTGAGCGATACAGGCTCAGTCTCTGAGCCTCTAGTTTTCTTCAGTAACACCAAACTATTTTGATTAACATCTAATCGACCAGACTTGAGGGTATAAACCCCTCCCCCTTGAGTCCAGAGTACGAACAAGGCTTAGAGATGAAGTCCATGATGTGGGTCTCGATGGGGTATAAGCGGGAAGCGGGATTGACCTTTTTAAGTCAGCGGGAAATGGGATCTTGGCAAAAAAGTGCACGTGAAAACGGGAAAGGATGTCGAGCGTGAAGCGGGAACCATCGGAAATTGAGCCCGTGAAACCGGGAAATAGCCGGCTCCTTAAGAGTCTTTGTAAAATATTTTCCCGCCCGGGAAACGGGAAAATGGATGAAAAATTGCCGGGATTTCGGGAAAGGGACCCCATCGAGGCCCCAAAGATCCATTGTTGATTTTTTTAAAACCTTTTTGAAATCTGAAGTACAAATACAAAATGCTTCGACTTTTCGATCCATGGATTCCATTGACTCAAGTGGTCAAGTCCAAAGCATGCATAAAATAGACAAAAGTCCTTAGTCCAAAAAGGGGGGTGATACCTTGACTTGACCTGTCAAATTTTCAGTGTCCAGTACTTAATTATAGATATCCTGGGGTCATTTTATAGTTTTTTTTTACACATGACGTGCAACTGTGACAACACAAAACTCAAATTATATATATATATAACTCAAAATTAAAAAAAGTATCACTTTTTTCCATATAATTGGCGAAATAACTTTCCCATATCAAAAATTATTATCAGTAGGACAAAATGAATTTGACTCGGTTACTCAGTGTATGCTTTAGTACTGGTACATCTCTTTCGTTAAGTTCAGCAGGGATTGAAGTGACAGGGACATTTTTTATTATCGTATTTTGAGTCCTGACTAATCAGATTACACCCCACCTCTGGATATAATTCACAGAACTTTAAAATCTAATTTTATTTACCTGGATACTTTCAGGCAAGTCATGCAACGTAAATTTTGTAACATCTAGAGTAAATTTGAAATACTAGTACACTTTACCGTCGAATAGTTTTCGTCACAAAATAAAAGGCTTCATTTTAAATTTGTTAAGTTGCTTTCTTGTTACGAGTTTTGTGTTGCTCTAGTACGATACTTACTTGTAACAAAGACAATTGGTTGATATCTCTAAAACATTGGTGACCGCGGGATTTATACTTCAAGGATCTTTTCTATAAATAAGCATATTTAGAACTAGACTTTATTTCAAAAACATTGACAGATACATCCAGTATTGGTTGTTTAATCAAGTTTGTCTGAAAATTCTATAGCTCAGACATAGAAAATATCGTGTTTATGACTTAGCAAGTACATTTGTTTAGTTTTCAAAAAGATATTTAGATACTATTAGATCAAACAATCAAACAAACATTTTTTTTTAATCGGGACTATTACGGCAAATAATGTTGTTTTCTTCGGACATTGACCCTATTTTGTCGGCTCTATTTGACTGAACAATTTATCTTCTTACAGTTTCTTTGTATAATATAATGATAAGAAAACCCTAAAAAAGTACGTCGAAAAACGGTTTTTTGGCCCTATTTCCAAAACCAATGCTCCAATTGATGTTGGACCCATGAAGATATCTTCTTAAGAGAACAATTTTTGTTAAAGTGAAAGTCCGCAAAATTTTACTCTTTACCTTATACGATTCACTTTATATCGAAAATGCTTCATGCAAAATTACAGTGGTGTATCTTTTTTATTAGGGGAGATATTTATAGTTAAAAGTTGACCGTAGTACAGTTATGGGTATCGCCATTTTGGATCGGAAGTGACGAAATATTGATACAGATTATTATAATTTGTATCACTAACAATTACGGAGAAGACACGATTCAGAGAAAGGATGCTGGGTAATCATGGGTTTGACCAAGAACCGGATAAATTTTCAAATTGAATGTACGAATAGATAATAAAATCAGTGATATGATCGTGAGCATGGCATACAAGTTAAATATCATGAAAGATATGATAAAATCCAATATTTGGAAACTTCTACATTATTTTTCATTTTTTGTCGAAATTGAAGTTGAATAAGTTTTGCCTCTCCTTATCGAAAATACAAAAAATACTAGCCTCCTGTTCAAAGCTAACTAAACGGATACATATTCTCTTTTAAGCTAGGATATATATCGCGTAATTCGACGATGCAAATCTAGTTGATTTTGTTTTTCTTTTTTTCTATTATGTATATGTTTTTTTTTCTCGTTTTTGTGTTTTTTTACTTGCTATTTGTAAAACGTTTTTTTTTTCTTTCATTCATTTATATTTACGTTTTGGTTTTAATAAACATCACAATGTCAGAGTTTACCTGCCTTGGAGGATGTTCAGGTATCTAGTCACCTGCATTGTGTAAAAACCGATGTTTTTCTCACACCCAAATAAAGAATCATTCGAGGTATGCATAGGGGATCTTTGTGGTGTAAACTTGTCAACATTTATCTAGACGACATCTCCACCCGTCTGCATATCAAGAAAAAATACAAACAAAATATGTGTACCAGAGATTGGACACAACAGTACACTTGACGGTGATCTAATTACGATGATCATGTTAATTTTTTTTATTATTTAGTTTTCATTGAAGTATAATAGATAGGTGCAGCAGAAAAAAATGGATATTTTCGTGTTTGTTGGAAGTTGAAACATGGGATTTCTACACGGGCGTCTACACGAATAAACACCCCTGCACCTCGAAATCATGAATAAATGTAACAAGTTGATGACCCGACAGGTAAAGAAAGTGTAATCAGGCCAATTCACAGAATGGTACATAAATATAGGTAAACACTATTCTAAATATCAAACATTGTATCGCCTTCGTTTTGACAATTATTGTCACAGTAGACAGGCGCGTAAAATGTTTATAAAAATATTGTACTGCCTAGCCCGTTATTATTGCTTGATATAGAAACTGGAAACAACATAGATTTAAAAGAATGTTAAGAATCTTTTACGCAAAATAAGTTGATTGATTGATTGATGTTTTACGCCAACTTCAGCAATATCTCAGCTATATTGTGGCGAGAACTGTTGGGTTTATTGAAAAATTATGTAAGTCATGAGTCGAACGACGATTTTTTTGAAAATGCAATAATAAACTTTTGTCATATCGTTAGTGATCGTTGTTGACATACGCCTTATAGTTGTACTCGTTGGTTATAACTTGATGTCAGTACACAGAGCGCCCTCTGCACAATGTCACGTGACCCTCCATGACTAGACATTTTGTGGATAAAAAGCGTTTTTTGCAACAATGAATTAAAAATACAAAAAACGAAATATGTCATGTGTGTCAGAACTATATAAGGAATTAATATTCACTTTTCCATAATTTTGCGGACTTTCACTTTAATCTATAATATGTAGATATGCATGACCTTGGTGTCACTCACATTTTCTCCAATGTTTTATTAGCTATCTCTTTACCATTTAAGAGTTTTTACCGAGAAACGACCAACGATTTGCTATGAGCTCGACCATTGACCTTGATATCCCTTGCTTAATGACTCATATTGTAGATAACTTCTTGCCGAATACTTTGATATGTACTTTTATTTTACCATCTGTAAAGGTTTAATATTTTATGTAATTAAAACTGTCTATAATGCGTCAAGGGCAATAACTTTCTGGAGAGTCATAGGAAAGGTTCGTACTAAATGAAAAAGTGCACGACTTG
>MJUU01000483.1:142661-156573 GCA_002080025.1 Modiolus philippinarum | reverse complement strand
TATCGATCACCTGACAAAATGCATCAGATAATTCTATACCATGCATGACCAAAAATGATGGTTTTACCAATGAGGTCTAATGTTTAGCTATGTTCTCCATTAGCACCCATGTTTTTTTGTCTGATCCTATTGAAATGAGTATGGCCCTCCTATACATTTATTTAAATTGCTTGAATAGTTTCAGAGATGATGAAAAGGATGGTTTTCTAATACCTTGCTCCAATGTTAAACTATGTTCTGCACTGGAGGTCATGTTTTTTGTTGGATCAAAATGAAATGAGCAATTTTTGTAAAGTACCTTTACGTACATCATTCCTGTAAATTTTGGTTGAATTTGCTTGATCAGTGGTTTAAGAGGCGAAGATGAAAATATGATTTTCCCATAGGGTCCAACATTAAACTATGTTCTGTGTTGGTGGCCATGTTTTCTATCAGATTGTAACAAAATAAGCAATCTTTGTTTAGGACCTTCCATACATCATTCCTGTAAAGTTTGGTTGAATTTGCTTCCCCGGTTTCATAGGAGAAGATGAAAATGTGATTTTTCCAATAGGGTCCAATGTTAAACCTAAATTCCTTGCTGGCAGCCATATTTTTTATTGGATCAGAAGGAAACAAGCAATCTTTGTTAAGGGCCTTTAGTACATCATTCCTTTAAAGTTTGGTTGAATATGCTTCAGTGGTTTCAGAGGAGAAGATGAAAATGTGATTTTCCCATAGGGTCCAATATTAAACTATGTTCTGTGCTGGCGGCCATGTTTTTTATTGGATTGGAAAGAAATGAGCAATCATTGTTGAGGACATTTAGTACATAATTCCTGTAAAGTTTGGTTGAATTTGCTGCAGCGGTTTCAGAGTAGAAGATGAAAATGTGATTTTCCCCTAGGGTCCAATGTTAAACTATATTCCATGCTGGCGGCCATGTTTTTTATTGAATTGGAACAAAATGAGCAATCTTTGTTAATGACCTTTAATACATCATTCCTGTAAAGTTTGGTTGAATTTGCTTCAGCAGTTTCAGAGTAGAAAATAATATGATTTTTCCCATAGGGTCCAATATTAAACCTAAGTTCCACGCTGGCGGCCATGTTTTTTGTCAGATCCGAACAAAATGAGCAATCTTTGTAAAGGACCTTCCATACATCATTCCTGTAAAATTTGGCTGAATTTGCTTTCATAGTTACAGAGGAGAAGATGAAAATGTAAAAAGTTTAACAGACGGACGCCAATTGATGGCAATAGCTCACACTGACCCTTTGGGTCAGGCGAGCTAAAAATGTAATTTGAATGCAAAGGGTAGTTAAAAAGGTCACAAACAAAGGTACTTTGTGAATAACAGAATTTGATAAATCAATTTTCACTTCCATCATCCTACATGTACTTTGATTTCTTTCTATATAAACATGTTATTGTATATAAAATACTGGTTACCTGTTCCGTCATTATCAATATCAGACTGGTCCCCATTAGCTACTTCCTGACAATTATCATTAATATCTAGTATACCATCACCATCCCTGAAGAAAACAGTAAAATATTAAAATACTGTAACATTAGTTTAAACAGCCTGGTATCTAGAGGACTGATGAAAAACGAGTTGTATTGATCAATTCTGAAACACCCAAGTTCATTACTAGTACCAATAAGTTGTAATTTTTAGTGAACATATAAAAATTTAAAATGTTATCATCCTAAATGGTGAATAAAAGGATATGGAGTAAATGCACATGAGACAAAGTCTCTACAAATACATGGTAAAAAACAAGCAAAGGAAGACACCTTGTTTTGAGGGAAATGTGTTTTGATTGTATTTTATTGAGAATTCTCTAATAAATTTAAAAATTTTAAAATCCTCAGCAAGCCTCGCAATTAAAATCTTTAAATTTAACTATCTCTAGTGGATAAAATATGGTAATGAAAGGGATCTTGTGGTGTAATCTATATTTCTCCGCGTTACATGACAAAACTTAGACACTATTGTCATGGGCTGTAGAGCAAAAAGTAGTCGTAGTAGAAACATCACTATAGTAATGTTGCTTTGCAAAAGGCTGCAAAGAAATTTTCTAAGAGACTTTTTAATTACAACAATGTTGCAAGGATTAGACATACTAACTTGTCTTTACTTGTGCCGCCCACAGTATCACAGGAATCCCCTGCTTTGTTTTGGTCTGTATCTGTCTGTGCGGAATTACTAACACTGACACAGTTATCACAAGCATCTCCAACACCATCTCCGTCAGTGTCAGTTTGTACAGAATTAGAAATAAACTGGCAATTATCAGTAGTGTCTGCCACACCTATTAAACACAATGACACAAAATATTTTAGTGTGATAAAATAGAAATGATGCACATTTTTGAAAAATTTCAAGATGCATACTTCCAGAAATACTCTCTACTTTGAACCAATTACTGAACTAGGGCCTGAGTTCTGCAGTTAACAACTTACATGTAAGTTAAAATGAAACCCAAAATCTACCAAATTTCAAATTTTAAAGGGGAGTAACCCAAAATCAATTGGACCTCTGTAAGAAAATCAAACTTGGCCAGAGTTTTGTGGTAAACAATTTGCATACAAAGTCAAAAGACTGTCTCCAATTTTATAAGTCAAAAGACTGTGTGCAATTTTATTATCAAGTTATTTGTTGAAAATCCAAAATTTGCAAAATCAAAGTTTCAAGAGGCACAACCCCAGAACCATTTTGATCACTGGACCTAAAATTAAACTTGTCCTGAACTTACACACTTAGATAATTTCAGTCATAAATTATCACTGTCCTCATTTTATTGCACCGAAACACTCATGATTACTTTAAGGTAAGTCCCACTTTTGAGTTCTGACATTTGGTCAGATATGTGAATTTATCTCTTTCATATCATAACAAGTTAAATATTTTGCCCATGAACACCACTATTCATGTTATATTCTAAAAGCATGTACCTTAAAGGAATTTGGACAAAATTTCAAGAAACTGACATTACTCCTTCTCTTGATTTTCACTTGATTTTTAAGACTTCATAAACCTATGATAAACCTGGAAAATGGAAATTTCCCACCAAATTTCTAATTCCTTGTACCTCAAAATTAAGCAAATGAGCTTTAATATTTTTTTCTTGTTTATTGTCAAATTTTCATTAAGTCCTACTTATTCAGAACATTTTCATGAAATTCTCATTACTTTCATTCAATATTGGCGACTACCTTAATATGAAACTGATATAATATTAGCCATACCATCGTTATCATCATCTGTGTCACATACATCACCAGTATTATCTTCATCATTGTCAGCTTGGTCAGCATTACTGACGGATACACAATTGTCACAGGGATCACCGACTCCGTCTCCGTCAGTGTCTGTCTGAACAAAACTATGTACAAATGGACAATTATCCTAGAAGAAAAGGCAACTGTGATTACTAAGTACTGGACAAGAATTGTATTTTGACAGACTTTAAATGTAGCACTCCAATTTTACATGTACATTGTATGTAAAAAGAAAACCCATCAATCATGCAGAAAATATAGGTCAAAGTGATCCTAATTTTGCCTGGATGCTGACCTACGACCAAATGCATGCACATGCAAGGTTAGATGATCCTTCCATTAACAGTTACTTAGATCTGAATTAGGAAGTAAACTTGAATGCAAGTCATTCATGCGGAAAATATAGGTCAAAGTCACCTAATTTTGCCTGAATGCTAACCTACCCCCAAAGATGCATGCATATGCAAGGTTAGGTGATCCTACCATTTACAGTTACTTAGATCTGAACTAGGAAGTAAACTTGAATGCAAGTCACTCATGCAGAAAATATAGGTCAAAGTGACCTAATTTTGCCTGGATGCTGACCTACCCCCGAAGATGCATGCACATGCAAGGTTAGATGATTGTACTATGTACAGTTACTAAGATCTGAACTTGGACATAAACTTGAATGCATGTCACTCATGCGGAAAATATAGGTCAAAGTGACCTAATTTTGCCTGAATGCTAACCTACCCCCAAAGATGTATGCATATGCGAGGTTAGATGATCCTAACATTTACAGTTACTAAGATCTGAACTAGGAAGTAAACTTGAATGCAAGTCAATCATGCTGAAAATATAGGTCAAAGTGACCTAATTTTGCCTGGATGCTGACCTACCCCCAAAGATGCATGCACATGCAAGGTTAGATGATTGTACTATGTACAGTTACTAAGAACAGAACTTGGATGTAAACTTGAATGTAAGTCACTCATGCAGAAAATATAGGTCAAAGTAACCTAATTTTGCCTGGATAAGATGCATGCACATGCAAGGTTAGATGATCCTACCATGTACAGTTACTAAGATCTGAACTCGGACGTAAACTTGAATGCAAGTAGATCATGTGGAAAATATAGGTCAAAGTGACCTAATTTGCCTGGATGCTGACGTACCACCAAAGATGCATGCACATGCAAGGTTAGATGATTGCACCATGTACAGTTACTTAGATCTGACCTCGGACATAAACTTTAATGTATGTCGATCAAGTGGAAAATATAGTTCAAAGTGACCTAATATTGCCTGGATGCTGACCTACCATCAAAAATGCATGCACACACAAGGTTAGATGATCCTATCATGTACAGTTACTGAGATATCAACTTAGACCTACAATTAAATAAAAGCCAGTCAAGCGGAAAATATAGGTCAAAGAGACCTAATTTTCTCGGAGGCTGTGAGATAGCCCAAGGTGCATCTGTACACAAAGTTTGATGACCCTACCCTTCATATTTACCAAGAAATATACCTAAATGTGGACGTGGAAGCGGACACGGACAGGGACGAAGACGAGGACGCCGGGGGTATTCCAATGAGGCAAACTAAAAATTTCAAAGTTTAAAGGGGAACCCTTGGACCTCCAGAGTTTTCTGGTAAACATCTTGCATACCAAGTTTGAAGACCCCATATCATTTTGTTAAAAAATAATCAATCCAAAACCTTAATTCAGGGGATGGATGGATTGACACACTACTAAGGGTATCATATAATACCTCGTAACTGCATGTGGCAGGGCATAAAAACTGAATAAACGACCACTTTGCATATTTTTGCATTTTTTTCTACTTGCAATGTTCAAAACAGAACTAAATATTCTTACCAACAAATGGTAGAAACCTATAGGTAATATGATTATAGGGCTGTCACAAAGGTAGAATTTCCTTCATGGTAATTTTAAAGCACATTTTTACTTAAAATTATATTTTAAAAGCATCCAATTTACGATCACACATCAATTATAAGAATATTATGCTTACTATTGAGTTAATTAATCCATCATTATCTTTATCGTCATCACAATCGTCTCCCATCTTATCTGTATCTACATCTTCTTGTCCACAGTTAGGGATCGTTACACAGGTGTCCTTAAAAACCAAAATATCGAACTTCTACTAAATAAATGTGATATGCAAAATTAAGTTTTATTCTGTAATAATGTCTGAAGTTTAAACAAGAGCTTGAATTGTTAGATAAATTTTCATATTCAACGTATGTTGAATAAAGCCTAGTGCTATTTCCCGCCGAATCTATTCCGAATAGAATTTTCGGTTTTTATCATTTACCATTAGAGAAAAAAGATTTCACCACTTTATCCCAATTATGACCATATTTTATCCACTCTCGATAGCTATATTTAAAAAATTTAAATGATCTGCAAGCCTTGCAATTAAAATTTAAAAATTTAACCATCCCTAGTTGATAAAATATAGTAATGAATGGGAACTTGTGGTGTAATCTATATTTTCAGTACCTTATGAATGCAAGCAATTCATATGCAACCTGTTTCTTAGCCTTGTACAAATACAATTAATATTTAAAAACACTAACTATATAGTATTGTCTATATAACGAATCCATGTAATGGCTAATAAGGACCCTACATATTCATCATTCACCTAATATTGAATAATCAGGGTCAGTACATGACATCTTTCAGCCAATCAATGTCTATCGGGGTCGCCACATGATATCTATTAGCCAATCTATGTCTGAGGAATTTACAAGAAGTAGAGATTTTTTAATTGTGATGTTGGGTTTATGGTTCTGTTTTCGTGTAGGTAATTGTGTTTTTAAGCCTGCACAGCTGTATTAAGCTGGATAGTAATCTGACAGTGTACTTCATCACTTACCCATACTTAGAGAAACACATACCCCTGTACATCCCAAGTCTGAACATGCTAATGTTACATCCGGACCTCCATCAAGGTCTGAGTTTACACCACAACACTCACCATTTACCTATCCTTACAGAAACATGTAATACATACCCCTGTACATCCCCAGTCTGAACAAGCTAATGTAACATCTGGATGTCCATCAAGGTCTGAGTCTACACCACAACGCTCACCATTACCAGCATACCCAACAGGACACTGCAACAAGTCAAAGTTCTATTAAATAGCTCTGTTAGGTTTCATGAAATCAAAATATTTATTAATTTAATGCTAGTTCTGAACCCATAATAACACAAAATTTTTTACTTGTACATGTGTATCATTTAGCATGTTTTGTAATCTCAATCTAATGTTGGAATATTATATCATAAAACCCAATGTTCCCTTTCTGCTATTTCTTTCGTTACCACTTCTTTCCATGCCTGGCCTGGTATTTTAGGAGGATGAGACCAATGTTTGACTATAATTGTCAATATAAATTGTTTTTCATATGAATTTTGTACAATAATCAGATTATTAAGTTCGAAAGTATTTTGCACATTGTCACAAGCTTTTTGGTAAATCGTATCATGTCATGACATGATTTCTCATTGTAAGAGGTTGGCAACTATGCCTATTGCGTTCTTTTTTTTTAATTCCAACACTTTTTAAGGTGACAGACATACATGACCTCTTCTTTGTCAAGTGTTGCTCACTTTTTTCACCTGTTGTAGTTTCAAATCATTGTCATATTAAAACTAGATGTTGTCGGAAACGACAGCTATCCCCGCACTCCCTGTTTGACACAGAAAACAGTTGTTTTACACCCTTGGCATATTTTTTTCACTTTATTTTAAATCTACCTATTGATAGTCATTATTGTTACTAAAAGAATTCTAGGATATGTAGTTGCTAAGTAGAATTCCAAAAATAAGTGGTCTTTGAGACTTTCAGGAAATTTACCAAGATTGGAATTAATATTTTTGAAATCCAGTTGATGAAAATGTTCGTCCTAAACTACACAAACATTTTAAGTATGGTTGCTAGGTAGAATTCCCAAAAATAAGTGATCTTTGAGACTTTCAGGAAATTTACCAAAATTGGAATCAAATATTTTTGAAATCCAATTATGAAAATGTTTGTCCTAAGCTACACAAACATTTTAAGTATGGTTGCTAGGTAGAATTCCAAAAAATAAGTGGTCTTCGAGACTTTCAGGAAATTTACCAAAATTGGAACCGCCTTTCAGAATCTTAGTTATCAGAATTTTTTTTTATTACCAAACACTTGTCAAATTATAAGATATGATGCCAAAATTAAAAAAAAATAAGTGTCTTTGACATTTTCAGGAAATTTACCCAAGTTGGAACCGGAACCAAAATTCCAAAAGCTTACTGCAAATCTATAGACTATATGCAACAATTCTGCATAAAGATTTGATCCCTAAATCCAATAATGTAGGAGGAGTTTGCGTCACATGACACATGTGTCTAATCCACATCTTTGAGTCTTTGTTAATATTGACATCATGGGGCCTCTTGTTTGCACCAAGACCAATATAAAAAATCCGAAAGCTTATTGCGCATCTACAGACTATATGCAACAATTCTATAACAAAATTAAATCCCTAAATCCATAAATGTAGGAGGAGTTTGTGTCACATGCCACATGTGTAAAAATTGACATCACGGGGCCTCTTGTTTGCACCAAGACCAATATCGAAAATCCGAAAGCTTATTGCGCATCAACACATCTTTTACTAAATTCATATTTTACGAAAGGATATGGAGTAAATGAACATGAGACCATAACACATATGTTAACTCCAACTGCAATGATTTTAATGAGCTGTATGGCCATTTCGGAAATTTATTCCTCATCAGCAGCACTAGATCCCAAACAAAGGAAATCTATAATTTCAAAAAATGTTAAAATGCACAAAACCAAACGAAATCCGAACAATCAGTAATATCAAAATAGCTAAGGACAAAACTACGATGGTGGGAGTTAATCCTTCGGTTTTAGAATTTACATAATTTTCATACCTAGTAGTTTGTGAATACTGTATATATGTTAATGTTTTCCTATATTCTGTTAAAGTTTAAAGTGATTTTTTAAATTATGATTACTGTCTGTTTGCGCCTCTGCGCCAATGAGTAATAAACAGCCTTTGATTGTTCATTGTATGATGTAGATGTAAATGTAGATGTACTCTGAAGGTCTGAGGTAAGTACAGGTATCTAATGAGTGACAGATGTGTTGTCCTGTGTTGTCATGACACCAAACTAATGTCTGTATATTTAGCTTTCCTTACCTGACATCTGTACTCTGTAGGTCTGAGGTAAGTACAGGTAGCTAATGAGTGACAGATGTGTTGTCCTGTGTTGTCATGACACCAAACTAATGTCTGTATATTTAGCTTTCCTTACCTGACATCTGTACTCTGTAGGTCTGAGATAAGTACAGGTAGCTAATGAGTGACAGGTGTGTTGACCAGTCTCACAGTAATTTGTAGAATAACAGGCATGTGTTGATACTCCGCCATAACCTTCATGACATACATCACATCGGTAACTGCCCTGGAATTTAAACAAGAAATCATTTCCAATACCACATTCCAGTAATTAAGTGCACTGCTGTTTTAACCCCACTACTTTGATTTTTACCATCCAAGATGCATGCATATGCAAAGTTAGAAGATCCCACCATGTACAGCAAGATCTGAACTTGTCCGAAAACTTGAATGTAAATCATTGAAGCCAATATCTAGGTCAAATTGACCTGGATGTTTAAGCTCTGGAGATGCATGCATTATAAGTTAGATGATAATACCAAATACAGTGACTGAGATATGAACTTAAATGTAAATTTGAATGAAAGCCAATGAAGCCGAAATATAGGTCAGAGAGACCCAATTTTCTTGGAGGCTAGGAGTTACTCTGATATATACCTGTGTGTAAAGTTTGATGATGCTGGCTTT
This sequence comes from Modiolus philippinarum, assembly GCA_002080025.1. Taxonomy (NCBI): domain Eukaryota; kingdom Metazoa; phylum Mollusca; class Bivalvia; order Mytilida; family Modiolidae; genus Modiolus; species Modiolus philippinarum. The sequence goes on along the minus strand of MJUU01000483.1, from coordinate 147,408 downwards.
ACTCATCACCAAATATAGCACTGCAGGACATTGTGTCCATTAGACACATATTCTTGTTTTGTTATTTAGTGTTGTCTCCATTTGGGTTGTGTTGTGTTTTGGATTTTTGACTGTAAATTTTCCACATTTCTGCATTTTTGCTTTGATATTCCTTTCCCAGCATGCTTTCTTTCAGAGGAAAGGGTCCAAATATATTTTATTTGCACAATCATATGTTTATTACCTATGTTCTCAAATGGCTGTTAAATTCTTTGTAAACATAAATGAATGAGCACTTTATTAATGTAAAAGAAATTTGAAACTTAAAAATTTTAATTTGCTTTACTTTAATAGAAGAACTAGTACTGGTCGAAATGAAATCATCCAGATCCATTCCAATTGCAACCACATTTTTGTTTTTTGATCAGCAAAAAATGATCAAATCCCATCTCCTCATGCTTGCCAAACATTTCTGCACAGTTTCATTAAATTGGTTCAGTGTTTTCAGAGAGATTTCATTTGCTGACCAACAGATGCCAATTAATGCAAACTTAAGACAAAAAGTATATATGAGCTCTTGGCCCAAGAGATCTAAAAACAAATACTTGTTATAAAGGTACACAAAAGAATGATTTCTTACGATTTCATGGTACTGTTTGAGGGTTAGAGAAGTAACGTGTACAATGGATTTTAGTTGGTTTTGTCTAAGGGTTAGAAAAATGACACTAACTAATCTGCTACAAAAACAGATCTTTCAAAACAATATATGCCTCACTGATAGTGTGACAGGTGTTTCTAGCGGGGAAGGACATGCTTACCCTTCCAAAGCACCTGATGTCACTCCCGGTTTTCATGGGAGTTCACACTATGAGTGCCTTAGTTCTTAATGTATCTTTTTTCAATTCCACACATTGCAGCTGTCTCACATCCTTGTTTTGTCTTTGTTTTTCTCTGTTGTTGTTTTTGCCATGTCTTTGGACTTCTATTTTTGTGGTCATCGCTTCCCTTGTTTCTTCGGTTTTCTAATACCGTTGTTTTCTACAGCTGTTAACTTCAGAAAGGTTGACTTACTACTGTATTGACGCAGTCAGAATTGACATCACATATATGTCGTCCCAGGGTACATTCGTCTATATCTGTACACTGCTGCTGTTGTATTGCTGACAGGACTTGATTTTGTGTTGCATAATCAAACACACGAAGGTGTACACTGGAGTTTCTTGCTAAAGCATCTTCGTAGGATCCAGTATATCCGTAAGGACATGCTGAACACTGGTACCCTGGTATTGTGTTGACACAAGCAGGGGGATCCCAACAGGGATTGTAAACTGTACACTGAAATAAAATTTAAGATCAATATATAGATGAAATGATGTTTCTTTAAATAATCAAATAAAGGTACATTCCCCATGTTAGTCTTCCAAAATCTTTGCAAAAGACCAAGAGATGAAAAAAAACTTTGTTTCACTACCTATCCCCTTTTTTATTAAGATTAGTGTTGCCTCCTTTTACATGTTTTTCATCAGCAAATTTTTTTATTTTATCAAATAAAGGCATTTTCTGTAGATAATTCTTCCAGAATTTTTGAAAAAGACCAAGAGATGATTCTAGAGGATGACATGGTCCAATGCAAGGTATCTGTAAGACACATATGATGCCTTCTTAAAACATATGTGTTTTTATTTCTATGGATGGATAGACAAGTGGACCAACAGACAAAGGTAAAACAATTTGCCCCATAATTTTCCGCTTTGGGGACATAAAAACTTTACTACCTCCTTTTTTATTAAATTTTCAGATTTTAGTGATTACTCCTTTTATTTTCAACAGCTCATATGGCCAATTCAAATGTATATTTTGAATTTGGTGTTTTCATTCAAAATCATGTAGATGTGCATTACTTTTACAAGTGTTGCATTGACTTTTGTTAAGATTAAGAAAATTGAAGCGGAGGATCTTTGCCTGAGGAATATCGATCTTGCATTATATAATAGCCTATCACTAAGTATTTGACCAAAAAAATACCTCATCTACATCGGCACAAGTTTCTCCATCACCTACAAATCCTGAAGGACAATCCAAACATTTGTAACCGCCAGATCCAGTATTCAGACATGTTGCCTTGAACTCTCCAGCACTGAAACAGGTTCCATTACCTAGGCAAGGGCATTCTGTCTCGTCTTGACAACCAACACAACCTGATGATCCATCACCGAGGCTGTATGTTCCATCCTCACATGGATTACAGCGGTCTTTTGACGTAGAACTGTAGTAGCCTGCTGGACAATTCTTACAGCTGGACTGACCTCGTTGGTCTTGATATGTACCAGCTGAACACAGTTCACAGAATTCTGTCAAATATACAAACTCTACATTTAGTGAACAATTACATTTTGTTGGCTTAAATTTAAGGTAGAATTTTTTAGGTACTCCAAATTTTTTTTCCACAGATTTTCTTTAATTTCTCAGGAAAGTTTCCTTATTATATAAGAATTGAAATAAAAAAATAAATAAAGGGCTACGCCAAGCGCAGCATGATACGACCGCAGCATGTCGACCACTGAAATTTGAACAAGTGTAAACTAAAATGAATGCAGACACAGTAATTTGGTGGACACAATAAGGACCTTGACACATTAATTAACTGGACACAAACTAGTAAAAATAAAAAATAAAAATAGCTCTTTTAATCCCTTATTACTAGGATATTGTAAGAGCTAAAAAATTCTGTTGACTACCATCAAGAGAAATCCAAAGAAAAAACTCAGGTTGAAATCCAATGGAAAATAAAGATTTCACATATTTTGAAATATTACAATTTGGCCCCTTTGACCCATTATAGCTTGGAAACCAAAGAGCAATACAAAATATACTGCCATATCACTGAAAGATTACAATGAGAACAATCTAATAATAAAAATACCATCAAAATGTAATGAAAAATAAAGACTTCACATATTTCTAATAATTGCAATTTTGACCCCTTTGACCCCTTATAACTCGGAAACAGTAAGAGCTGCACCAAATCCGTTGACATTCTACTGAAAGCCTACAATGTGAGGAATCTAAAGAAAACTAGAGGTACTGTGGTCCACTGGGCCACAAATGAATACCCCCACATGCCAAATATAATAAGAAGTTTAAATAAAAGGCTGATCTTTAAAGTCAACTGCGTCTTTTAATGTTATTCAAAAAACTTAATTTAGGCTAAGTATCAACATACCAATGTATCAGTAAACAGGAAGTAGTAGTGCAACAAACCTGAAAATAGCTTACACGGTACAACTCATTATCATGAAGCTCCAGACCAAATATGAAATCATTTCCACTTTTGGAGGAAGAGAAAACTTTGACAAAAAATTTTCATTAGTAGTGTTATATGAAACTAAGTATTAATGTATCGGCAAACAGGAAGTAGTAGCGCCACAAACATGAAAATATCTGACACTGTACAACTCATCATTTGGAAGCCTAATGCTAAATATCAAATCATTCCCACCTGTAGAAGCCGAGAAAACTTTGACAGTAAAAGTGTTACAGACGGACGGAATGACGGACGGACGGACACCACCATCACTATATACCCTCCGCTTTTACAAAGCGGGGGTATAAAAATCCAATTGAAATTGGATGAAAAACTAGAGGTACTGCAGAACGCAGGAGGGCCTACAATAGGCAGTCACTTCCTTTGTACCAAATTATCAACATTTTTTATGAAAATATTTTAAAATAAAAAGTTAAAAAGTATCGGCACACAGGAAGTAGTGGCACAGCAAACCTGAAAATACCTTACACAATACAACTCATCATCATGAAGCTTTACACCAAATATCAAATCATTCCCAGTTGTAGAGGCCAAGAAAACTTTGACGAAAAATTTTCATCCTTAGAGTGGTATAAAGTATTGGCAAACAGGAAGTAGTGGCATGGCAAACCTGAAAACTGCTTACACGGAACAACTCATCATAGTAAAGCTTCAGACCAAGTATGAAATCATTCCTGCATGTAGAAGGGCAGAAAACTTTAACGAAAAATTTTCATCCATAGAGTAGTATAATTAAAAGTTTAAGTATCGGCAAACAGGAAGTAGTGGCACAGCAAACCTGAAAATTGCTTACACGGTACAACTCTTCATCATAAAGCTTCAAACCAAATATGAAATCATTCCAACATGAAGAAGCCCAGAAAATTTGACGAAAAATTTTCATGAATAGAGTGGTATAATAAAAAGTTTATGTATCGGCAAACAGGAAGTAGTGGCACAGCAAACCTGAAAATTGCTTAAACGGTACAACTCTTCATCATAAAGCTTCAAACCAAATATGAAATCATTCCAACATGTAAAAGCCCAGAAAACTTCGACCAAATAAAGGGCTACGCCGAGCGCAGCATGATACAACCGCAGCATGTCGTCCACTGAAATTTGAAAAAGTGTAATTTAAAGTGAGTATGGACATAGGAAAGAGCTTGACACAATAATTAGATGGACGCAATAAGGAGATTGACCAAGTAATTAGCTGGACACAAACTAGGGAAAATAAAAATTAGCCCTTATGACTCCTTATGATTCCTCTTTGACCCTCTATAGCTCAGAAAGGGTAAGAGCTACGCCCCAATCCATTGACATGATGCTGAAAGCTTATATCAAGAGGAATCAAAAGAAAAAAATCCCATCGAAACACGATGAAAAATAAAAATTTAAGGTAAACTGTAAATTTACGATTTTGGCCCCCTTCGGCCCCTCATAGCTCGGGAACGGCAAGAGCTA
>MJUU01000483.1:90184-118046 GCA_002080025.1 Modiolus philippinarum | reverse complement strand
AAAAAAGCGGGAAAATTCAACATTTTCCGATTTCAATGACATTTGGTTTCCAAATAGGTCTTAATGTCGCAACTTCAAAACTGATGTTAAAAATTGTTCGTTGATCGCAATTTTTAAAATGGCCGCATAAAAAGGTGGGAAAATTCAACATTGTCCGATTTCAATGAAATTTGGTTTCCAAATAGATATTGATGTTGCGACTTCAAAACCGGTGTTGAAAATTGTTTGTTGACTGCCATTTACAAAATGACGTCTCGACTTCAAAACTGATGTCCAAAGTGGCCCTTAGCAAGAACGTTTTTTGTCAAAAAAAGCCCAACAAAGAAATATAGTAAAACATATCAGACTTTAAAAACAGTTCAAGATATTGGAGGTGTTCGAGCTACAAAAGTTTGAGAAACTGAAGATCAACTGTATAACTTACAATGTTTCCTTGATAAAGGCAACTGAAAGCCAGGTGAGCGATACAGGCTCCTGGGAGCCTCTGGTTTACTTTTTGTCCTATATTTCAAAAACGCTTTGAGATAGAGGTCAAGTTTAAATTGCAAAAATGTTCAGCATGTTAAGGACTATATTTTATTGAACACGTTCAAGTTTTCCGACCGCTTCCAAGATGGCCGCCAGCGGGGAACTTAGTTTACCATTTGACCTAATAGGAAAATTCATACAAAGAACTTCTTATTTAGAACCACTGAATGGATTTGAACCAAACTTGGCATGAATGATGCTTATGAGGTGCTGACTAAGTGTTGTTACTTTGGTGCTGATCCATCATTCAACATGGCCGACAGCTGGGATCTTAATTTTAACATTGACTCTATGGGAAAATGCATACAAAGAACTTCTACTTTAGAACCACTAAATGGATTTAAACCAAACTTGGCATGACTGATGTTTATGAGGTGCTGACCAAGTGTTATTACATGAATGATGCCTGTCAGGTGCTGACCTAGTGTCACTAGCTGTGAACTTAATTTAACAAAAGATCTTCTAGAGAACTGCTTAATAGATTTTATCCAAACGTTGCTTATGAGAAGCTGACCAAGTGTTGTTACTTCAGTGCTGGTCCATCATCCAACATGGCTGCCAGCAATGAATTGGACCCTAAGGGGAAATGCATACAAAGATATCATGGAAAACCATTGAATGGATTCAATTTAAACATTGCATAAATGAAACTTGTGAGATTTTGACCAAGCTTGTTACTTTGGTGCTGATCCGTCTTCCGACATGGCCACTAGTAGCAAAACTTAGTTTAACGTTGGACCAAGTGGGAAATGCATAAAAAGATCTTCTCCTCTGAAACTGCTTGAACAATTTCAGTAAAATTTTGAGATGATAGTCCTTATGTGACCCTCCTCAAAGTTTTATTTTAAATAGCTGCCAGTAGGGAACGTAGATTTACATAGGCCCCTTTAGTTTGGAAACTGCATTCAAAAATCTTCTCTGAAACTGCTTGACCAATTTTAATTAAATTTTATAAAAAGTTTCTGATTTTTATGTACATACACCACCAAAGATGGACCATCAATTGGGAATTATAGTGCTGCAGGACCCAGGTGAGCGATACAAGCTCTTAAGAGCCTCTTGTTACTTTATCTGGTTTATTATTCGATATAAATTCAAACAATTTTGCATTTAATTGATGAATAAATTTAGAGTTTGGGCTAAGTAAAGTTTAAAAAAAAATGATTTAGTTTGGATATTATCAGAGTTTTTATAAGAGTGATTTTTCCAATAGGGGATAGTATTTGATTTGTCCCTAGCTTTAGTGTATTATCTATTTCCTTTAATTTAGGAGAATAGTTTAAAATTTCCAATTTCACTTAACAACTAAATACCGAAGTTACTGCGAATTTAATGAATGCATATGCGCATTTCGACAACTTATGTCCCTTCAGTGCAGATAAAATCTAAACGTTTGGAAGACCATAAACTCAAAAGATGTTTAAAAACTGATAGAGAAAAAAAAACAATATGATCTAAATGTAAAGCCAAAATCAGCTAAGGACAGAGCTTTGCATGAGGGAGATACTCCTTAGTTTTAAACAACATTTACAATAATATAGATATTGCGAGGTTCCAAATAGAATCGGCTGTCGGGTCAGCACCGAAGTACTGACTACTGGGCTGGTGAATACCCTCGAGGACTAAAAATCCACCAGCAGTGGTATCGACCCAGTGATAACAAATAACTAAATACCGAAGTTACTGCGAATCTAATTTCTGCATATATATGCGCAATTCGACAACTTATGTCTCTTCAGTGCAGATAAAATCAAAACGTTTACATTACCATAAACTCAAAAGATGTTTAAAATCTGATAGAGAACAAATAACCAATATGATCTAAATGTAAAGCCAAAATCAGCTAAGGACAGAGCTTAATTTTACAGAAAATTTAATTCCTAATAAAGTTAATCTGCTGGAACCCCATTCCAATCCCCACTTTGCACATATTGTATTTTGACTATCTATTTTTCCCAATCCATACAACTTAAGTTTTTTTCTAAATTACTATTCAGGCCTGACATGTCAGCATACCTTTACAGAGTATGGAGGGATGCATGTAATGAATCTGGTGATCCACCCAGAATTAAAGATGTGTCATCAGCATATTGTGAGATAAGATAATCTGAATCATCAATTGCTATACCTTTAATATCTTTATTATTGCGAACCATAATTCGTAATATATCGGCACATAAAAGAAAAATGTATGGTGATAAAGGGTCCCCGTGCCTACATCCCGTTGTACTTCAAAAACAGTCAGAAAGAAAGCAGTTTTGGGTTACTGCTGATTTAATATTACTGTAAAAGGTTTTTATACAATGTTTAGTTGAAATCCCATAATTAAAATAGTCAAGAACTTTATCGATAAATTTCCACGATATTGAATCAAAAGCCTTTTCAAAATCAATGAGGAGAAGAATGCCTGGAATATCTTGACCCTCAGTATATTTATGTGTATCATATATAGTCTGGTATTTTCCCCAATATAACGACCAGGAATGAAACCTGTTTGGTCGCTGTTAATTATGTTGGGGAGGACAGATTTTATTCGTTCTGCAATACAACTAGAGGCTAATTTATAAACCGTATTGAGGAGACTAATAGGACGCCAGTTTTTGAGAAATTGTATTGGTTTATCACCTTTAGGAATACATGTTATAAATCCCTGTTTTGGTGTAATTGACATTTCACTATTTTGAACACCAAATTTAACAAATCTAAGTACAAATTTACCAATATCAATCCAAAAAAATTAAAAAAAATCTAACTTGTATAACCATCTGATCCTGGATTTTCCCCTGTTTTCATTCCCTTAATAGCACTTGTTAATTCCGAAAAAGAAATTTCCCCTTCCAATGTTTCTTTCTGTGTATCATTTAACTTATGAATATCATGAAATGGGACATCTCTAATGAGATCAATATCATTTAGACTTTCTTTTTTAGTATGCAGGTTTTGATAAAAACTTTTTGTCTCACTAAGAATTTGGTCTTGATCTGTAATTACTTCCGCAGTAGATCTTACAAGTTTTGGTATAGTTTTATTTTCAAAATTTTTTGCTACAAGGTTTAAAAAGAATTTTGTTGGTTTTTCCCCTTCTTCGACCCATTGTATTTTTGATCTAACATACTGTCCCTACATTTTCTCTTGACGTAACATTTTTAGTTCAGATCTCTTCATTTCTAAATGTTCTACATTATCTATAATATTCATTTCTAACTGCCTTACGTCTTCAATAGATGATTTTCCAGTAACTAAAGTTCGTGTCAGTTCTAGTCAAATTTTGTGGTTTTTGGGCAAACCTTTAAAGGGAAGTTACTCCTACACCGGACAAACAAACATAAAACGTGCACATTTGTTTTAAAGTACGGTCTCCGTGTTTAGCCAGCCTGGACAAAGTAATTCCCTACACAATATTCATGATATTCTGCAGTAAGTTAGCATATTTTCGAATTTATCATACTTTCTTAGTCACTGAGAAGGCAGTTCAAGTTAGTACAATTGTTTATTTTTATAACTTGAAACAAGTAGCACTTGACAGCATGGTAAGTGCTTCTTGGGATTGGGTTTTGAATTATGTTGCTGACAAAACGTCGGCTAAAGGTTAAACTTTCATAACTTTTGATTAAAAATTATTTATTTTTTGGTTGGTTTTGACAAGCAGTGAACCATTCTGTCCCCTTGAGATTTTTTAAAAAGTTACCTCCCTTTTGGGTTTTGCTAAATTCATTCTGTTGATTGCAGAACTGGCAAATGGTCTATTAAACATCTTTCCTGTTTATTTTATTTTATTTTTTTTCTTTTTTACGACAACTAGCATATAAAATTGACTTTCCCCTAATATCTAATAATAAAGTTTCTAAAAAAAAAAAGTTGATCATAAATAGTAAATTGAATCTCATTGTTGTCCAATTCATTCAAATTTTCAGTTATATACAAGTAAACCATATTGTTCTTTTATCTGCTTTATCGTTTTTTTTACTAATTTTACATATTCTGGATCATATAAAAGAGAATTATGGAATTTCCAAAGACCTTTTCCAATTTTGAATTCTTGAAGTTTAAACTGCAGCAGTAGTGGGGAGTGATCAGATCTATAACTTGCTAAAATTTTAACATCTTGTATAAAATGATTAAAATTTTGTGAAATTAAATAAAAATCAAGTCGGGCCTGTTTAATGGGATTACTTTTTCTCCATGTAAAGCGCTTTAGATTTGGATTTAGTTCTCGAAAAGATAATATACTTCTTGTAGGTCCAACAGCTTTCCTTTCCATTTTGGGTTATTAACATTGCAATAATTTGAAGTATCTAGAGACTCACTCACTGATTTTGTACCAAATTCAAATCTCCAGTTATCAGAGCAGTCTGATTGTCAATATTTTATATCACTTCAGTTACTTTAGTGAGGAATTCTGGTGAATCTTGATTAGGGCCATAAAGATTGATAATAGATGTTCCTTTTCCTTCAATTTCAATATCTATACATAGTAAATTACCATTATTATCCTTCATGGTTCTATGTATTTTACATTCAAAACTAGATGTTGTCGGAAACGACAGCTATCCCCGCACTCCCTGTTTGACACAGAAAACAGTTGTTATACACCATTGGCATAATTTTTTTCATTATCTTTGAAATCTACCTATTGATAGTCATTATTGTAACTAAAAGAATTCTAGGATATATGGTTGCTAAGTAGAATTCCAAAAAATAAGTGGTCTTTGAGACTTTCAGGAAATTAACAAAAATTGGAATAAATATTTTTGAAATCCAGTTGATGAAAATATTTTTCCTAAACTAAATAAACATTTTAAGTAAGGTTGCTAGGTAGAATTCCAAAAAATAAGTGGTCTTTGAGACTTTCAGGAAATTTACCAAAATTGGAATCAAATATTTTTGAAATCCAATTGATGAAAATGTTCGTCCTAAACAACACAAACATTTTAAGTATGGTTGCTAGGTAGAATTCCAAAAAATAGGTGGTCTTTAAGACTTTCAGGAAATTTACCAAAATTGGAACCGCCTTTCAGAATCGTAAGTTATCAGAATTTTGCTTTTTACCAAACACTTGTCAGAATATAATATAATATGCCAAAATAAAAAAAAAATATGTGTCTTTGACATTTTCAGTAAACTTACCAAAGTTGGAACCGGAACCAAAATTCCAAAAGCTTATTGCAAATCTATAGACTATATGCAACAATTCTGCATAAAGATTTGATCCCTAAATCCAAAAATGTAGGAGGAGTTTGCGTCACATGCCACATGTGTCTAATCCACATCTTTTGGTCTTTGTTAAAATTGACATCATGGGGCCTCTTGTTTGCACCAAGACCAATATCAAAAATCCGAAAGCTTATTGCGCATCTACAGACTATATGCAACAATTCTATAACAAAATTAAATCCCTAAATCCATAAATGTAGGAGGAGTTTGTGTCACATGCCACATGTGTAAAAATTGACATCATGGGGCCTCTTGTTTGCACCAAGACCAATATCGAAAATCCGAAAGCTTATTGCGCATCTGCACACTATATGCAACAATTCTACAACAAAATTAAATCCCAAAATCCAAAAATGTAGGAGGAGTTTGAGTCACAAGAAAAGTGTGACGGACGGACAGACGGACGGATGGACGGACGGACGGACGGACAGACGGAGGTATAACATTATCCCCGAACTTTCTTCGAAAGTGCTTGGATAAGTATTAGTAAATAAAAAAGCTACCCCCTTTGATTTGACGAAAAGGAATTAAAAATGCATTCTCCTCCCCATTCTCTTTTATTGATCGGCTCATCTTTTTCAGTAAAATGTGTATCTTGAAGACAGTAAATATTACATGACTTGGATTTCAGATAATCAAACACATCCCTCCGATTTTCTGGTGAATTCAAACCTTGACACTTGTAAGACACTATTTGTAGAATATTGCTAATCATTTAAAAAAACTTGTTGAGAAAAAATATAAGTAAATTAACACGGATATACATATATTAAACAAAATATAAATTTTGTGTCTTACAACTGTCTTCAAATGAATACTGCTTATTGTTAAAACCAAAATTTACCTTAAACGAACAATATCTGATGATGATACTCTGCCAATACCTTTTCTATAATAAAATAAAAATCAAAATACAAACAATGAAACATGATAGTAAGTGTCAATTCTAAGAACCCTATCACCTAACTGGGAAATATCCACTCAATTTAAAATTTTGGCATTTATTATTTTATTGTTATTTCAAACTGTTGTTCTGACCACCTGTTTGCAGTGCCCACATCTCAATATTTTAAAATGCCAAGTTTTCTTATAATCAACTTGATGAGTACCCTATGTTTTTGTCTATATGTTGTTATCGTCCACTAGCTTAAGACACTAGTGCTTTTGTCGGGCAACGGATGACAGTAATTGTAAGAGAACATTGCCTATTTAATTGATGTTTGTTGACGATCCCGCATTCATGACCAGACAGGATACATTGATTAAGCGTTGTTCGACATTTAGAAAGATTTCCACTCAAACCTGTGCTAGGGGTAAACTTGACCTTGCTGAGAGGTATTAGCAAAACTCATTCCTGAAATCCTCATAAACTTTAAGATGAAGAACAACAATAAAAGCGTTATTGCATTAATCATGTATTGTAGAGACTTTTTCTAATGTGTATTTACTCCATATCCTCTTACTGTTTATGTTACATGCTTTAAATAAAAGTAATCTGGTGTAAATCAAACTTGAAAGGACCCACCATAAAGAGTGAGTTTGTTGCATACCATCTTTTGAAATAAGCTTTTGGCATTTGGCAAGTGAACAAATCTTGAATGAAAGGATATGGAGTAAATGCACATGAAACAAAGTCTCTACAAATACATGTGTCCTGATTTATTGATGGCTATATTTGATCATAAACATTCGCTTTGCCAAAGTTATGGTTTCTCAATGATAAAGCAGCCATTTGTTATTTATCATTAGTTTAGATCATTTCAAGACGATAGGCTAAGAATCATTGTTTGTGACCCTTTACACTTTTCACTAGTTCACATAGCATTCATAAAGATAGATAACATTGTCTTTTGATATAGCCATCTAATATTCGTTATGTGGACATGTCACTTCAAGATGATGTCTCACAAATGCTGATTAGTGATATTTGACCTTGAATTTTCTCGGAAGGTCATATAATAATAGAAATCGATATGAGCTTGCCAAAATGTAGTTGATTTTGTAACACAAACAACTGTTTCGAATGTGTTTAAGGTTGCACTTACTATGAGGTAATAGCAAAATTCATTGTTGAAGGTCTCATTTGACTTCAAGATGAAGAACAACAATTAAAGCGTTGTTCTGATTGTTCCATTGTTTCTATGGCACGCCAAATTAACATATATTCAGATAATTATACCTATCTAGATAGGTTTAAATAAATTGAACATATCTTTACATGAATTAAGATATCTCTAGTTTGAATTAAAGATATCTTTAATTCATTTGAAGATAGGTCTAATTATTTTGAATATGTGTTAATATGGCGTAGTATGAACGCCAATTTAACATATATTCAAATGATTATAATTGAAGATAGGTTTAATTCTTTTAAAGATATGTGAAATTCATTTGAACCTATCTTCAAATAATGAAGGGGAATTAAACTTAACATTAAATGAATTAAAGATATCTTTAATTCATTTAAAGATAGGTACAATTGAATTAAACCTATTTTTAATTCATTTGAAGATAGGTGTTATTGAATTAAACCTGTCTTCAATTCATGTTAAGATAGGTATAAATGCAACATCTCCTTAATTCATTTGAAGATATGTTCAATTCAGTTGAAGATAGGTGTAATTCATTTAAAGATAGGTTCAATTCATTTAGAGATGTCTTCAATTCAATTTAAGATAGGTTCAATTCAATTATACCTATCTTTAAATATTTAAAGATAGGTACAATTCATTTAAAGATAGGATTGTTGGGATTGCACCTATCTTCAATTTATTGAACCTATCTTTAAATAAATTAAACCTATCTTCAATTATTTGAAGATAGGTACATCGGCAAACGAATACCGAAGCAAGAACGAAGAAAGGGGAAATTCTAAAATCACAAATCCAAAATTCACGGCAATTCACAGCAACACGAATTGAGACAGTATGGTATATTTAGGTATAATTTTTTGAATATATGTTAATTTGGCGTTCCATATGGTTCTACAATGTATTTGTAAAGACTTTGTCTTATGTGCTTTTACTCCATATCCTTTCATTGTTTATTTACATAAAGTCTTTGTATCAACACCGAAAGTCAAAGATTTCAATATCATAAATCTTTTGTAATTTATACTTACGCAGAAAGATATAAATTAGGAAGGTATAGCAGTGTTGAGTTGTATTTGTGAATGCCTCTTATCGGTTTCAATTTTTACAAATTAAATTATTTAAATCCCACGTCTCGTTAGAAAATACTTTCATAATAGTTAATTACCTTTTCAGGAAGTATCTCATATATTCTTATGTTTTTCTTCGTGTTAATTGAAATAGATTTCACCAATGTCGCATTTGAATAGATGGCTGCTTTTATAGTTTCATGAAGAAACACCACTCATAAGAAACCAGTCGTTTGACTCATGATAGATACAAAAATCAAATGAAGTGCTTAGTAATGACCTCTAACTATGAAACCGTTTTACAGTTTTTTTAAAGAAGGATTTTGTTCAACCTAAATTTATATGATTTCCGCGAAAATTAAAAAAAAATCATAACATTGAAAGCGTATCTTCTGTAGGGAACATATTTTTTATATCAGTACTTTCTAACAATGGCCCAAGTATGCTCACTTTCACTCAACTTTAATAATAAAAAGAGTAAATATACTCATTAACACCTTCTTTTAATCTGTACAAGATTTTATGTGTATTTTGTCCACAGATGATTGGGGGAAATATGACTTTTTTGCCAGATTCACAAAAACAAATTATATGAACTTCTTTATATTACTCTATAAGAAGCAAATTACTTGAAATAATGTAACACTAAGTCAACTGACATCTCATCATGTAGCAAGGCCAATCCAAAGTTAACATATCATTCAATTCTTTTTGGGTTACAAGTAAACGACCTGGTTTCCACAAAGAATTCCTTTTTTGATGCCCCCGCCGTTAGGCGACGAGGGCATTACGTTTTGTCCGTACGTACGTCCGAAATTTTTGTCAAGAATGACTCAGCTTGTGTTGTGCAGGAATGATTTGATATTTGATCTGAAGCTTTGGTATAATGATTTGTACCGTGTCTCCCCTTGTGAAGTCTGTCGCGCATCTACTTCCTGTGTGTCAAGATATCTGTATGGCGGGGGGTATCTGTGTCCCATGGACATATTTTTTTCTTCTTATAAAACCACAGATGGTAAGAACAATTCTAAAGCTGTGAATTTCGGAAAACTTTTTCTTCATAATACTACAGTTAAGTGTTGTTCGCTGAGACTCCAACTAAACATAAATGTCTACGGAGTTTGTAATATGCGAAATTAAATATTGTAGGCATTACGATAAGGAATAGGTTTGTTTAAGTTATTTTTTCTAATTCTTATTCAATTTTCACACTTTCTTACCCAGGTAAAAAAGATAACTAACGTTGCTGATTTTATTCTCAGTTCCTGATAGGTCAATGATGTAAGTGTCTCGTTCCGATTTCTTGAAATAACGCGACTGAAAGTTGATGAAATAAGCATCTCGTGATAATCTGGAAATTTATCGCGAGTCATGAGATTTTGTCACTTTAGGATCCTCTCTTTAAAGCATTAAACAGCGGAAATGTACCAAAGATGGTCACAAAATTGTTCTGCGAGTACAGTAAATGTTAAACTTTAGGAGAGTATTAAATTTGTGAAATTATGTGCATTACTTTTAAAGCCTTAAGTTCAAAATAGTGGTGCATTTTTACAGAGGAAAACCGGAAGTGACGAAAAAATTAACGGAAATGTTTTGATTACAAATTGCAATCATGTGTATTGAAGAAAATACTTGCTGTAGACGGGATTTGAAACTCTATAACAAACCAGTTTGATCCAATCAAATCCTATTGACAGGCAAAATACCCATAATGCATTGCGACGAAGACGCCATATAGCCATTTTCGTAGATATAGATTTTCGTTTTCGTCGGTGTTTGAAAGAAAATATCTATCAATAGAACCATCTCATGCACCGATAAGTGTCACAAAAGTTTTTTAATGTCTAATGTTTACTTTACGAGTGTTTATCATCACCTTCCCAGTCGGAATACACGATTTTTTTACTCTAGGACTTCGTGAGAAAAGTGATCGACCTCGGCAATGTTTTCGTGCATGAAATAAATGTGAAATTCAAATAGAACGTAAAATTTTACATATCATAGATTGCCTTGATGTATGATTTGTTCTGAGATTTAGTTGATCACATGCTTTGCAAAAAATTGTGTGATCGCCATTTCGATTTCGAGATCATCCGGCCTTACAACAGTCCGGCCCTATGCCAGTCCGGCCTTATGACAATCCGGCCTTGGTCTATCCGTCCCTGTATTGTTAATTGATTTTGTTAAGTTTGGTCATGATATCGGAGATAAAAAGTCGTAATATTTATTGTTCAGACTTTTAGTGATGCATTTATTGGAAATTTGTCAAAAAAATGCTGCAGAAGGAACGAAGGAGTCTTAACCATTAACGTAATCTTACAGTGAGGAATAGCCTCTGAAATATGTACCAAGTTCATTTTTATTTGAAATGTTAGCAAAACCTATATTTAAGAAACAATTGCAGACTGAAAGTGCCGAAAGAACACAATTCAAGTGGATTAAATAAACCAGAGTCCAAAATTCACGGCAAATATGAGAACACCAGAAATAAAAGACCATAGTCACCATAGACCATAGTCACGATACACAAACATGCTAAATATAACACTAATACTTCAGGCCATGATTTTGCTTTCCATCTTCCAAGGTAAAAAAAATGGCTTATGAAGTTGAATTTTTCATATGGCAAAAACCAATTCAACTTCTTATAACAATTTTTTTGTCGGTAAGCAACAGTAATACATTAATTATCGTAAGGCCGGATCTACTTTTAAGACAGGGCCGGATTGGAATGAGGCCGGAAAGTTCAGGGCCGGATAGGCAGGGACGGATTTGTCGTAAGGCCGGAACGTCTTGTTATCGCCATTTCCTGACGAAGTGATCGACGGTGGCAATCTATTTACGTACCTTTTGTGAAGAAATCATAAATAAATGTGAAATTGCAATGGAAAATATTTACTTTCGTATCACAAAGTACTTTGAGGTAGGTTTTATTGTGATATTGCAGGCTTCGTAACCAAATCGATATGTCACCATTTTGATGAGAAAACGTCGACAGTTTGCAATACCAAGAAAAATCAAAGCTCCGATGGAGCTGAATCTCGAAGCCCTGAAAATCTACACTTGGCAAAACTTCGTAGTCATCCAGTCATCCAAAGAACTGCTGCATACGTCTGCATGTATTACGTTATTCCGTTATACGTGAAAATAATCGGATTGTGTGATTTTCTCATGTCGATTTCATTGCTATAAATATATCAATACACTGTCACAGGTAAACAAATGTTACATGTATTTTCATCTTTGACAAATTACTGCGCGACATGTTCGTTGATCCGAGACGCAATATAAAAACAAACGAGTAATTTGATAAACATGCATATTGTTTTGTATTTAATATAACACCACCGTATTCAACTCATGAAAATGAAGAAATATAACTGAAAAACACAATGTATACGATTTTGAAAGAAACTTGCGCACTATATTTTAGTGGAAGCACGAAGATCATCTTTTAGAGCTGTTAATAGGCTTGATGCCTCACGTGATTTTTTCTTGTCATATTAACATCTCTTCAGCCATTTCATGGCTTCGAGATAAATCAAAGCTCCGATGGAGCTGAATCTCGAAGCCCTGAAATTCTACATGTAGCAAAACTTCGTAGTCATCCAAAGAACTACTGCATACGTCTGCATGTATTAAGTTATAGTCCGTAATACGTGAAAATAATCCAATTGTGTGATTTCGCATGTTGATTTCATTGCTATTATATATTATCAAGCGCATTTGGCCACTTCATTGCGATTTTAAAGGCGTAAAAACTTCTTAAAAGGCGACCGCAAAGCGAGAGCCTTTTAAGAAGTTTTCAGTCTTTAAAATCGCTGTTTTCAGTCTTTAAAATCGCTGTAACTGGCCAAATTGCGCTTGATAATTAATTTGTGCGAAAATTCGAACGAATAAATAGCGATGTTTGTATTTAACATTTACTACACTATTTTAAGAATACATACTACAACGACTCGTTATTGATTTTTTGTAACTATGAATGGGGACATGTTTGACCTAAATAAATAATTTAAATCATAATTATAGAACACCAATCCCTGAATCTATTAAGCACTAATTGATACTCAAAACAATAAATACGTAACTGACTTTGCAAATTTATAAACGTAATGTAATAAACTCAATGTTATAATACTAAATTAATCGCGCTTCTGGACACGTGTAGTTATGTAAACTTTCAATATAGATCGCTTCAGCTGTGTGAATACACATCTGACGTGTTTATCGTATGTTTCATTTTAAACCAATAAAAACATCTTATAAAGGTCAATGGGCGTGTTTTCCCATCAGATATAAAGACAGCCATTCATTTTCTATAAGCACCGAGTAAAAAAAACGAGTAATTTGATTAACTTGCATATTGTTTTCAGTTTAATAAAACAACACTGTATTCAACTCAAGAAAATGAAGAAATATAACTTAAATACTAAATGTATCCGATTTTGAAAGGAACTTGCGCACTATATTTTATTGGAAGCACGAAGATCATCTTTTAGAGCTGTTAATAGGCTTGAAGCCTCATGCGGGGCACGTGATTTTTTCTTGCCATATCAATATCTCTCCAGCCATTTCATGGCTTCGAGATAAAAACAATCAAAAATCAATAACAGAGAAAAATAATTCTTCATTTTTTGAAATTGCTACCAATTTAGTTCTTTGATCATTGAAACTTTCTTTAAATTATTTTTATTGATTAAAAATGATTAGTAGTCAATCACTAATTCGATTAAAAGGTATGAGATTTTGATTAATTCTTACAGATCGTGTTCAAAATAAACATACATGTACATAATTGCATTCTTTGTTTTTAATATTTTTAATACCTTGAATTAAAGTTAAAGACAAGATAAACAATAACGCTTTCTTTTTCATTTGTAATAATTTTTCTGCAGATCTGGGACTAATATTGGTCCCAGGCAGAAATTACAAAATGTAAAAATTGTTAAATAAAATTATTTAAGATTTACATATAATGGGTATATATTATTTATCTTTATTCACAGTTTTACAGTTGTTGTTTTAAATATATAGATAAAATTAATACTGTTAACATCAGAAATTATTTCTTGAAATACATCGAGTGTGATCTTATACAAGGGATAACTGTAAGGCCCGTAATTAGAACATATCCGTTCCGTTAAATAGTCACTGATTACTTTAGCCGCGACACCGCTTTTCGAGTTTCAAATCCCGTCAATATATATTAGTCCCAGCTGTAGTATAATAGATTTTACTGTACTGATGTAAAAATTATTCAGCTTTCAGAAAATAATGATTTTAATAAAATCCATAAACAACTTTTTAAGAAGATAGCCCAAAAGTACATGCATATCAAACGCCTCGCTAAAGCAACATGGGTTATGTACGAGTTTCCTATCCTTCTAAATTTACGTCCTTGATAAAATTTACATCTAAATTGTATTTCGCGTTTTAAGACTAAAATTACTCAATTCTATAGATTATATGACATATAATTCTATAGATTATATGACATATAATTTTAAACTATTTCACTAAACGAATGGTGCAATGATCGGTAGCAACAAAACGACTGCATTTTCTAAGAATGGAGACTACGGATATCACTTTTCTTCAAATAAATTGAGTAAGAATTGGATAAACAATACGGGACTTTCGAGATAGGAACTCCTGTGTAATTGAAGGCGGAAACGGTCACCTCAGATACCAGTAAGAGGGAATACTTGATTTCTAAACCTATTGAAATAGGTATATACCACATAAAAACATATTGTTTATGAAATTGAAGTGCATTTATGATTTTTTCCTACACGACACATTCTTTAACTAAATTTTAATTGACGAAAAATAAATTAACCTGAAAGGTGGGCATTTCCTACTCGGCCAAGTTAACAGCGCCCGTCACACTATCAGTAGGTCAATCTTTGATATAAAGTCAAAATCGGTAATGTCAAATCACAGAAAACCTGAATCTAGCTAAGGGACCGACCATTTAACCTGAAAAGGGGGGGGGGGGGGGGGNNNTGGTTTTTTTTTTCTGGACAGAAAATTTTTTTCCCGCTGCGCGCGAAACAAATTATTTATTTTTTGCACGCGTATCAACAAAATATTTTTTTTCAAAATTAACATTATTTTTTGGGGCAGGAAGCCTCATTCAGAAAATATTTTTTCACCATTTTGGCAGCCAAAATATTTTTTTCACATAAAATCAGATCCAAAATATTTTTTTAGAAAAAAACCATAGCCCCCCTTCAAGTTAAATGGTCGGTCCCTAACAATGTCCGTTTTCATTAAAGACACCAACACGTCGTATCGTTAAATGATGTAATGGTGACGACCATAACATTTCTTGAGGGATTTTATCTACATAAGCTGAACAACTTCTTGTCTGAACCTGCAGCTTTTGTGACTGTTTTTTTTCTGTATTCATAAAATCACTTCATCCTCGACAGTACAGAATCAAATGTGAAATGTGCACACCATACGCCGGCTGGAGGGGAGGTATATCCCGGGAGGGGAGGGGGGTCACTCACTATATAATAGGTGGTTGGGAGGTTCTGACAAAAGGGGGTGCTTTTTTCAGATTTTTGTCTACGATGGGGTATGTCATTTGAACTTTTCCTCTGAAGGGGTCTATAAAATCTAGTCTCTAGTGGGGTTATAATTAACTAAGAACATTCTATCATTGGGTTTTAATTGGATCTTTTAGTATATTGTTGCTATTATACAGAATGGGAAAGTCACGATTTGCAACTTGGACGTTAAAATCATTTCATGTATATTTCAGCTACCTGACAGATCTTTTTAAAACATATATGTTTCACTGACTGTGTGACGGGTACAGGTAACAGAGCAGGACATGCTTACCCTTCCGGGGCATCAAATGTCACTCTCAGTTTCATGGGACTTCACATGGGACTTCACATTGTGAGTGCCTTGGTTTTGAATGTTGTGTTTTTTTTTTATTTCTGTGCTTTGTAGCTGTCTAACGTCATTGTTTTTTGGCCATGTTTTTAGACTTCGATCTTTTTAATAAGGAAATTATTCTTCCTTTAACAGATCAATCAGCTTCTGAATTAGTTTATGACGATAAAATAAAGGCCGAGATGCTAAATAAGTATTTCTGCTCAATTTCATCTTTAAATGATGATGACCACTCGCCACCTGATATACCTAACATAACCGATGCTACTTTGTCCAATATTATTGGACAAGAGAAAGATGTTAGCGATATATTAAAAATTTTAGTGATAGGAAAAGCTTGTGGTGAAGATTTTATCAGTCACCAAATGTTAAAAGCTACTGTGGATTCCGTTTGCAAACCCCTTGCACTTATATTTAATGCCTCTATCCAACAAAGACAGTTTCCAAAGACTTTGAAACTTGCTAGAGTTGTACCTATCTTTTAAAAAGGCAATAAAAATGTATGTTCAAATTATAGACCAATAGCATTGTTAAGTTGTGTCGGAAAGGTAATGGAACGTGTCGTCTACAAATACATATATAATTATTTAATAGAACATTCCTTACTGTATGAATATCAGTCAGGTTTTCTCCCAGGTCACTCAACTGTATATCAATTACTAGAAATTTATCATAATATTTGCCAAAATTTGGATAATAAGCAGACTAACATTTCTAAAGCTTTTGATAGAGTTTGGCATAAAGGTTTGATAAAAAAATTATACGGAATATCAGGAACATTGATCCATTGGATTAAAGATTATTTAACTGATAGAAATCAGTTTGTTGTAGTAAACAACGAACCCCAGATAAAGTAAGAGCGGGAGTTACCCAGGGATCTGTATTGGGACCTTTATTCCTTTTTATTATATATTAATGTTATAGCTGATAATTTAGGTAATATAGCACGTTTATTTGCAGATGACACTTCTCTTTCTTATTCGGGCCAAAATTTTAATATCATGGAAACTGAAATTAATAGTCATCTGAGTTTACTCAACCAATGGACTGAAACTTGGTTGGTAGATTTTAATCCAAACAAAACCAAAGCTTTGGTTATTTCTAATACTAAAGTACCTGACCTTGATATTATGTTTGATGGAGTACAAGTTGAAATCGTTGAAAATCATAAACACTTAGGGATAAATTTTTCATCTGATGCCAAATGGGCCTTCCATGTGGACAAGATTATAGATAAAGCTCTCAAGCAAATGTGCGTTCTTAGGAAATTGAAATTTATATTACCAAAAAATGCTCTTTCTACTATTTATTTGACTTTTATTAGGCCAATTCTAGAATATGCATGTGAAGTTTGGGGAGGGTGTTTTGAAAAAGAAATAGAAAAATTAGAAAGAGTTCAATTAGAAGCAGCAAGAATAGTGTCGGGCCTGACAAAATATACCAGTAAAGAAGCCTTGTATTTCGAGACGGTATGGGAACCTTTTGAAAATAGGCGAAACTACCGTAAATTGACTATGTTTTATAAAATGCATAACAAAATGTGTCCTCCATATCTATATAATTGCTAACCGCCGATTATGGCTGATGTAAGTGATTATAATTTTCGTAATAGCAATAACTATGTGACCCCAAGAAGTCGACTGAAAACCTTTCTTTTATACCTTCAACGGTATCTCTTTGGAATGGTATGGACTTGTCTATCAGGAATTCCCCTACTATCTCCTCCTTTAAAAATAAAATTAGAAGTTTATCCTTCAAAGCTCCAGATTATTATGGGGAAGGGGATAGGAAATTAAATGTTTTGCATACAAGATTAAGACACCAAAGTAGCTCATTAAATGCTGACCTTTCTCGTATTCATGTAGTGAACGACTCAAAATGCAGATGTTGTGCTGCACATGAAGATGCATTCCATTACTTTTTTGAATGTCCACTCTACCAAAACGAAAGAATATTATTGGTTGGCAGTTTAAATCCAAAATGACTTCAATATAGAAACATTACTGTTCGGAAACGACGACTACAATGATAATTTAAACTCAGAAATTTTCAAGTACGTTCGCACATATATTCGTCAAACTAAGCGTTTTTAATTAAATGGTATAGTAATGTAAATTAGTAAGAAGTATCACCTTTTTTGCTTGTGTTTTGTTGTTTCTCTTTGTATATTGTAACAATGTTTATAAAATGTGCCTTGCTGTTATATGTACGATATATCTATGTAAGTTGTGACAACTTGTTGTCCAATCCTTTTGTCACTTTTTGGCAATAAAATATTACAACAACAACCGTACTTAAATTATTTTAGTAGTTTAGGACAAATATTTTCAAATATTGGATTTCAACAATATTTGTTTCCATGTTTGGTAAATTTCCTGAAAGTCTCAACGATCATTTATTAATTAATTAATTAATTTATTTATTTATTTATTTATTTATTTATTTATTGAAATTCTACCAAGCAACCGTACTTAAATTGTCTGTTTAGTTTAGGACAAACATTTTCATCAATTGGATTTCAAAAATATTTGACTCCGATTTTGGAAAATTTCTGAAAGTCTCAAAGACCAGTTATATTTTGGAATTCTCCCTAGCAACCGTACTTAAATGGTTTGTTTAGTTTAGGACAATCAATTTCACCAATTGGATTTCAAAATAATTGGATTCCAATTTTGTGTCAAACAGGGAATGCGCGTATAGCTGTCGTTTCCAACAACCTCTAGTTTCACTTGTCATAAAGAATTCAAACGTCCATCTTCGTCAACGGACAAAAAGGATCTGGATATGACGCTGAAGTAAGTGTATCAATAGTTTCTTTAATTTCAAGCTAATTTGGATAGACCTGATGTTAACACTCCTGTATTAAATTTTGGATAATTCAAAGCACATCGTCTATAGAACGGAAACTGAAATTAAAGGACTTGGCTAAATGTTTTTGTTTTTCTGTGTAAGTCATTGTAAAGTCTTTGCCTCATACGATTAGAGTGACAGGTCAGCTAAAAGTGGCACAGTTAAATCCCATGGGAATCACCATTGTCTGATGAAAAACACAGGCTCTACATTCAACAAAGATATCGCGATCAAAAACTGTAACATCTTGATTACGTCAGTCTTGTGTACTTCTTATTTGAATCAAGTGTGATTCTTAACAAAATAGGTGTATCTGTGTTCTCCATTTTTAGTGCAGAAACATTGATGTTTAACTGTTTCCTGTTGGCAGGATTGTATAAAAAGTAGAAAAATCAAAAGTTTGAATGCCATGGCAACGGGTGAGACTAGTTGAGGATAACTGTTCAATGGGGATCTTTGAAAGATCTGACTCACGCCGCCCGTAGAGTATAAAAGCTTTATCACAGTAAATTTTCAGGCCATCTCTGACTGCGGTCAATAAAGTAGTGAGGGGCTCTTAAAGATGTTTAGTTGTTTATTTGGACGACCCGAAATAAATCTCTGTTTGCATGGATATTAGTAATTGTGTTTTTTTTCAAAACTGTCTTATTACTTTATCTGAAAACACTCCTTTATTACACGATTATTGTATAGTCTAACTAAACAATACAACAAAACTGCAGAAAATTTATATTGCCTTTGGTATTACACAATAACAAATGATGAAATCATATGGGACATTCTACAGTGTTATATCATACATTTCGTGCAAATTTAGAAATCATTAAAGATTTCACGCAATACTACAAACAATTTCTCGGATTGTGTTAATAACTGCTTTTATTTCTTTATATTGATTTAGCCCTTGTCCGCTGACTGCTGTTTTAATTGTTACTTTATTCGGAGAAATACATTAAAAAGAGCCTTTTCTTCTCATTATTGTATTTTTCACTTTAAGTGCATTTACTAAGTAAATAAAGATTACTCTTGACATGCTGTTACGTAAAATGTATGGGTTATGTCACAAAACAATTTTACTAAGAACATGTTAAAAATGATTTTTCCATTTTTGAAAGACACCGTTAGTATCAAAGGAGTTTCAAACATGGAACCGTATATTTCTTAGTTAATTTAAACTGTTCAATATTAGTAATGTTCGATAAGGCCATATCATGGCGAATAACATATTTCTAAAAAAAATTCTTATTTTACGCAAATAACATTTTACATTATATTTTTCATAGCTTTCATTACCAATGTGGTAGATGAGACTATTTCTCCGTCTGCATGATACCGAGTTGAAAGATAACTGTAAATCAGTCAGTGATTTCAAGATACATGTATCATATGCAGGAAACTATATTTTTCTGATGTATGTAACAAAAATTCATGTGTAACTATATCGTAGGTCATACTGTATAATACATATTTTTGTCGTATCACAGTCAAAAAAAGTAATATTTCTTTTAGTTTCTTATATCTTAAAAGTTTTTCTTCTCTTTTTGTGATCATTTGACAAGATACTCCCCAGTATTGATAAGTTTGAAAGTATCAGCAAAAGCATGATAACATCAAGCAACGCTTTTACACTTATTCTACATATTGAAGTCGCCATGAATTATAAACCATAAAATAAGCTTTATACCATAGACTTTTTATCGTTAAAATTAGAACAAACATTTCCCCTTTTTCTTAAAGGAAATGTTCTTTTTTTAAATAAATTTCCTGAAACATAAAACACTACAATTTTTTTTTGCGGAATTCTATGTCGCAACATTCATTTCAAAATAAAACATTTTACCGTTTGCAATCTTAGATTTGGCTAATTTTCCGAAACACTCAAATACCAGTAGTGTTCCGGAATTTTATTCAGCAGCCGTATGTCCTTGAATTGCTCTGAGTGAAAATAGAAATTTGTCATTAAAAATTTACATTATACAGTTCCGAAAAATGATGCCCAACATCTATAACCATTGCTTTCTTTTTTTTTAAGATTGCGGAGACCAAAGTCGTTTTTGGAACGATTGGAACAATCGTTTCCATGTCACGAACTGCCAAACCCGGATGACCGGAAGTTTCTTGCCTACTAGCTACCTTTTATATAACATACGCTGAATATAGTTCCTAATCCATTTCCGGTTTTTGCGGAGTAATTTATTTGTCGACATATCAACAGGTGGATATCAATCGCATACCACTTGATTACCATAATTAATTTGAAAGTGATAGTTATCTCAGTAATAAAGATTGTTTATTGATTTTATAAACAAGTGGTCAATTATCGATCATTTAGTTTACATCATTGATTGCTTCCTTTCCACTACCCCGAATAATCCAGTCGTTATATTCCACTCACTTCGATCGCTTTATTAAAGAAGAAGGAGATAATCGGATACGGAGAGGGATTGAATTTTTCGAGTTACCTTTCGGCACGTGTTGGCAGACAAGCTGAATAAATTACCTCCTTAATTTATGTACACCTTAATTATGCAGTAATTAAATCTGACAGAATGATTTTGATTTTCTACTTAGATTAAACTGAGCAATGAGTATTTTCAACACAGCAATGTGTATTTTCATTCAGCTGTTTACTTCCGTTTGCTTAGTTTATAAATAGATCGTAGATTGGGATATCAATAAGGGTCCTATATGTGAACAATCACTTGTGTGGTTAGTGATTTAGAAATTATAATAGAGATTGAAAAATAAAGACAGTTTTCTTGCCAAAAGCAAATACCTGCAGACTTAAACTTCTGCTCAACTAATAAAAGACAACTATTAGTATTTGTTTCTATTTTTACCCTTTTTTGGATTCATTTGAATGATTTTTAAAGATAGAAAAATTAACACACTTTTCTTATCACAAGCACTACCTGCTGATTTAAATTTCTGCTCTTCTAATAAAAGACGGTTTTTACATATTTATTTTTAGTTTGTGTAGTTTTTGTTTGTTTGTTTCTTTCTTTAGATATATATAAAGTGGCTGAAAGATAGATCATTGCTTTATTAGAAAATTTCAAGACTCTGGAACCTGTCCAATCTTGCAGATGAGTACTTTGAATGACTTGCAAATCCAAATTATTGGTTGTCCTGAAAGACAGCTTTTTTGCCTATGTATTCAGGTATCCATAAAGTGTAACACATTTTGTGGTTCTAAAGTGCAAAATTTTCTGGTTCTATTTCTACACTGGATGGGATATATGTTTGATCTTTGTAGAGAAAGTCTAGGCATGCAGCTTATATTGGTGAAAGGCCAGAGTGGTATCTTCCCACAAATAACATTCAATAACTATAGATATCTATTCTATGTTCTAATACTATAAAAGCCAGTTGCAATATTGGTGATATTTTATTTTATTTGATACATTATTTTTCAACCAAGATTGTTTCATCCAACAATAAAAGTACTGAATAGACTTTAATTAAAATTAACAGTAGAACTAGATTTCAATATTTTATTTAATTAGCTGGATATGAAATACTCCATTTCTTGTGTCTTTTTATGAGTTATTGTTGTCTTGATTTTGTATTTTATTATTTTTTTAAATCTCTGCAACCTAAGAGCTGTGGTCACACTAGTCCTAAGTTGGTACTCATTTATGTATCTTTTAAATTATATGAGTGTCCTAGTCTGGCAAAATATGGCAAGTAGTTTAACATGGGCTACATAGAATGTTCTTCAGTACCCTTAAAATAGACCTTTTTCGAAAATATTGCCTGAATTTTGTGTATTTCATAAATGATCCATATACCTCTAATAAAGTCAATAATCCATATCCGTAAAGTAAAAAGAAAAAATATTTCACATCTCTTACATAGAAAGGACAAATTAACAACACCCTTAAAACTCCTGTACAATGCTGATTGCTAAAAGAAAGGAAATCGTCTATGCATTTGAACTGAAATTAAAAAAGTGGACTAAATGATTTTTTTTCTACAGCCCTTGTAAAAACTTAGCTTCCTACGAATAAATAAAAAAAAAGTCAGCTAAAAGCAGATGACGGTTAGTTCCCATTGGAACACCTATTATCTGTTTAAAAATGCACCGTTCAAATTCGACAAAAATGTCGTCAATCAAAAATTCTGACACCTCGATTACGTTATTTTCAGTTTAATTATTGTTTGGCTTGGTGTATTTCTTATATCCTCCTACTCGAAAGGTATCTTCATTCTATATTTTAGTACAGAAACGTTGATGTATCACATCAGAAATAACTTTTTCCATTCTATTTTGTATAAAGAAGAAATAACTGTTTCCATTCTATTTTGTATAAAGATTAGAAAAATCGAAAGGCAACGGATGTGGGGATAGCTGATCAAGGAAGGCTTTGTGGATTTTTTTTAAAATCCACAACTGCTCACGGAGAACAAGTAGGAGTCTTTACACCAGTAATATTTCAGACAATCTATGACTGCCGTCATTAAAGTTATAAATTTAGAAAGGAGTTCCCTTGACTGCCTGCCGGTCTATATCTCTACATGAATCTGCATTGATTGTGTAAGGAAGATTTATGTTTCCAGCGTCCACTTTCATACCAGGGGTATAGGGAGTACTTTTTACACACGAATACGGTATGTAGAAATCCTGCATCAACCCTACATTACTCGTTTCATTGTATCGTCACTTAACATCTTGGTTTGTTATATACCTAAATATTACTCACGAAGTGTTGGAACCACCTTATAATGTAAATATTGGATGGTGGATGTAGAATTTGTGTTGAGGATTAAACATAACATATTTGTACTTACACCAAACGTGAATACAAAGTTATTAAAATTATTGAAGAAATAGCATAGCAGTTAGTGCAAGCAACGCTCAAAGGCCTCAAATGAAATAAAAAGAAACGTCTTTCGTATGTTTGTTTTTTCTTGTTAAACTTTTATTCATAACTTGAATTTCCCTACTTCTGTAGGCTAAAACATTAAGTCGTTCATTGAAACTTTGTCAGCTGCTAAGCAGACAGAGACTAATATAAAAATATCATGTGTCTGGAGGTTGAAACAAATTCAGATATTATTCCAACATGTTTCAATTTTCCCAAGGACAATAAGGCCGCAGATTATATAAATTCAGTTGACTGGAAAAGAACCTTGAATGATAATGGAAGTCATTTTGGAAATTTCATACACTAAAATCCTTTTAATTGTTAGCCAGACAACATTTTTGCAATTTTTCTGTAAGTTTGGAGCACTTTTTCCATTGAATTGGTCAACAACACTAATCGTATTCTTGTTTGTTTGTTTGTTTTGTTTGTTTGTTTGGTTTTTTTTGTTTTTGTGACCCAATTAGGAAAATAGTATAAAGGTAACAAAATATATATCAACTTAACTTGGTAATACTAGAATTCGGAAACCTACAAACGTTAAATGATATATAAAACGACCTGACAAAGCAACTTATAAGTCGCCCATCGAACCAAAATAAGATTATCAATGAAATGGTAGAACTTTTTGTTTACTTTACTTTTAAAACAATGAACGCAGTAATAGAAAAAAGAAGGGAAACGGGGAATGTGACAAAGAGACAACGACCCAAAAGGGAGTAATAACAACTCAAAGCCTCCATAAGATCTTCAATGAACAGTGAGAAAATATAGTTTATTACGATGATACTCAAATTTTCATCGGTCTAAAACAAATATAGTAATAAACAATTGCTGATAATCACATTTTTTTCCACCATAGGCAATAGAATTCTTCTAAATAAGTAAAAAAGGCATAGAAACATTTACAGTTAACCTTCAGCTTGTATGATATCTCATGTAAAATAACAAAATATGAAAATGAAAGGTCAGTATTTTTTTCTTCTTCGGATAGCTATTTCGAAAACTTATGTCTATCTCTTTAGTAGGTAGCTGATATAATATCAAAATATTTGAAAAAAATTAGAGTCCAAGAAGTAGCCAAAATTAGCTTTAACCAACAAATACTAGTATAATCAAATTTATAATTTTTAGACTTTTTAATATGATCGGTACACCTCAGGGAACTTAATATATCGGCCTAGTTGTGATAAAGATATAGCAGTAAGCTTTGTTCTGTAGATTTTTATTTCGACAACTTAAAACTTGTCAGTACCTATTAATGTTTGTGGTCGTTATCTATCTTTGATATTCACCAATTCTTGGAGAAACCCGAGGTCTAGTACTTTAATCTTAATTATTATTTTTTTGTTGACCAAATTTTCTCACTGTTTCGAGTTAGTTTTAAGTTATATTTTGAGTTATTATGTCACCCAGATGTAGTCGTGATGAAATGTTATTCTACGTTTCTTATGATGATTATTATTGTTATTATGTCACACAAGACGTAGTCGAGGTGACATGTTTTCATTCTACGTTTCTTCTGATTATTCTTCTTCGTATTATTATGTCTCCGCCCCCTCTTAAGGGGGAGACATATTTTTTTTTCGTTTCGTCCTTTAGTCAGTCCGTCAGTCCGCCCGTCCGTCACAAAGTTTGTGGACGCAAATCCTCCTACATCTTTCATTGGATTTTAACCAAACTTCATAGGATTGTTGACCATCATGCCTAGTTGTGCATATAGTCAAATTGCTCGGCTAATTTTTGTGGGAGTTATCCCCCTTTTTGACTTCGAATTTTGCAAAAATTTAGTTGGTGGACGCCAATTCTCCTCCATGTAATATCGGATTTCAACCAAACTTCAGAGGATTGTTGACCATCATGCGTAGTTGTGCATATCGTCTCGTCGGATTGATGGGGTAATTTTTGCTGGAGTTATGCCCATTTTTTACTTAGAATTTTTCTAAATTAAGTTTCTGGAAGCTTTTTCTTCCACAACCTTCAAAGGATTGTCGACCATCATGCTTAGTTGTGCATATCATTTTGCTTGAATAATTGACCGCCCGGTGGCAATATAAAACTTACTTTTTTATGACATTGCGTACTGGGGGAGGGGGAACATTCGTTTTTGTATAAAAACACACACTTCTAGTTATTATTCCAATAATTCTAGTTGTTATTCCAATAATTCTTGTCCAAGCGATTATTTTGAAATGGCTGTATAAAATGATCACCATTTGAAGTTGTATGCAGTGTGTTTAAAGTTTTCAAAATTGCCGCAATTTCAAAGATAGCCGCCATTTTTAGTTGCAAAATTGAGGAATAGATATCTCAGGAAATGCTATGCAAAATTTGTTCATATTTTTAGGCAAATGTTCAATAAAATTAGAGGAAGAAAATTATGCAAAAAAAATCAAAATGGTTGCCATTTTCAAGATGGCCACCAAATATTTCAAAATTTAAACTTTTGTCCGATTTCACCAAAAATTGATTTCTTTGAGGCTGCGAATGAGATGGAATGATCCATATGGGATGACATTTGTTATTAAATCCAGTTATATTTCTAATCCAAATTTCACGTACAAGTAAATCACTGAATTTATAGATGACCGGTGAATAATGATAATAACGCGTCCTTTGTTGCTTTGGTATCATATATCAATTTGTTTAAAAAGATATATGTTAGAGCTTTTGCAGACATGGCATAACTTCTCAATTCTTTTATTTTTTAATTGTATTATGCCCGGTGTGTAATGTTTCATGTATATAGTACTGCTCATTTCGTAAAGACCTTTGATGATTTAAATAACCCAAAATTAACGCTATAATTTGCCAAATGAAGGATTTTACACCAGTGAAATGTTAGAATTATCAAGTAGACAGAAATAAAATTTACAGCAAGTTCAATATTTAGTTATTTGTTACCAGCGGGTCGGTGCCACAACTGGTGGACCGTTAGTCTCCGAGGGTAATCACCAGTCCAGTCGTCAGTACTTCGGTGCTGACCATGCAGAAAGCCGATCTTATTTGGAACCTTGCATTATTGGAATTTTGTTAAAAACTAAGGAGTATCTCCCTCATGCAAATCTCTGTCCTTAGCTGATTTTGGTTTCCATTTAGATCACATTTGTATGTTAATTCTCTATCAGTTTTTAAACATCTTTGAGTTAAGATCTTCCAGATGTTTGTATTTTATTTGCACTGAAGAGACGTGAGTTGTCGAAATTGCCAAGTGCAGAAATTGGATTAACAGTAACTTCGATATTTTGTTATCTATTATAATTCTAAGATATTGGTCAGTTTTTTGGACTGTAAGTTAAGCACTGAAAGACTAGACAGGTGATATCCTTGGGACTTCCACTCCACCAGCAGTGGTATCAACCTCGTTGTAACAATCAAATTGCAGTTAATTTTAGTTTTGCAGGTTGTCGTTTCGACAACGTATGTCTCGTCAGGGCAGATTAATGATTTCAGTGGTTGTAAAATCTTGGCATTCATTCCCAGTAATCAAATTTTATTATCTTGTTCATTGAAATTAATTTTCTTTGTAATTCAAATTAGTTTTTGATTATACTATGAGTTTCCATATTTCTTATCCAAACACACACACCTGAATCATGAATATAATGGATAGATGATGAAAGGTGTATCCTTTGTTGCATCGGTAACATACTTTATGACTTTTAAGCTACTTTTTAAAGCCTTTGTAGACAAAGAACAACACCTCTATTCTTTGTTTTTTTAATTGCATTATTCCTGATGTGTAATATTCCATCTATATTACTACAATATATTTACTGCTTATTCTGTGAAGCTCGATACTACACCGTTTCCATGGAAAACGATGTAAATAATTCCCATAGATAAGATGAAAACTGATATCATATCACAAACAAAATATAGCACGTCACCAGTAGGTCCAATTATAATATAGTTTGATAGAACATTTTAAAGAGATGGAATGTGATATAATTTTTCTACACAACAGCTTGCATCACTACTGAACTGTAAGTGGACATATGACATCCAACAACAGAACACATCACTACTGAACTGTAAGTGGACATATGGCATCTAATAACAAAACACATCACTACTGAACTGTAAGTGGACATATGACATCTAACAACGGAACACATCACTACTGAACTGTAAGTGGACATATGACATCTAACAACGGAACACATCACTACTGAACTGTAAGTGGACATATGACATCCAACAACGGAACACATCACTACTGAACTGTAAGTGGACATATGACATCTAACAACAGAACACATCACTACTGAACTGTAAGTGGACATATGACATCCAAAAACGGAACACATCACTACTGAACTGTAAGTAGACATAT
>MJUU01000483.1:53834-80946 GCA_002080025.1 Modiolus philippinarum | reverse complement strand
ATTACTGGGTCAAGCTCTTTATTGTGTTCATTTAATTACTGTATCAAGCTCTTAAAGTTCTGTGTCCTCATTTTGAATTACACTTGTTCAAATTTCAGTGTTCGACATGCTGCGGTCGAATCTTGCTGCGCTCGGCGTAGCCCTTTATTAGATATTTTACAGGATGATTGTTCATCTGTAAGAGATATGCAAACTACTTGGATTTCGATTTTTGATAATTTTTAGATAATGCAGAATTATCCGATATATGGGGGCATGGGGTATTCGAGCTTGCTCACAAAAGTTCCTTAATATTACATTAGTTTGAGAATCATTAAATTCTTTTCACAAAAATATGGATGAAAGGTAAATTTGAATAAAAAAATGAATGAACACCATAACTTCACTCCATTTTGCAACAGGCATGAAGAAAACCTGATGTCACCCTAGGTTTTTATGGGGGTTCACGTTGTAAGTGCTTTTGTTTTTTTGTGTTGTCTTGTATATCATACTGCTTAATTTTAGTTTTGTCTTCGTTAGTGATGTTAAATATACCGATTTGACATTGTTCTTAAGGGGTGTACAAAAGTTTTCCAACGTTTTACCTTGGTACTGTTTGAGGGTTAGAGTAATAACCTGTACCATGAATTTTTAATGTTTTTGTTGAAGGATGAGAAAATGACATTAACCGATCAGTTACCAAACAGATCTTTTAAACCATAAATGCCTCGCTGGCTTGTGACGGTTGCTGTATGTAGAGAAAAACATTACAATTACAATTCCGGAGCACCTGTGGTCACTCATTGTTTTAGAGTTCACATTGTGTATGTGGGGTTCGTGTGTTGTGTGGGTGTGTTGAGTCTTGTCTTCTAGGATAACGCTTTTATTGATGTTCTTTATCTTGAAGTCACCATGAGGCCTACAACAATGCCTCATATTATGTTCAAAGCGGTCCCCATGGGTCCCTATCATGGCTGGTTTGAGCGGAATTTATTGGTAGATGTCGCTTAACGCTAGATTCATGCCTTTAAATAAAACTTTAGCAAAAGTGGAAATAAAATTGTTTAATACAACCAAAACCGAAGTTGCACTCAGAACAACATGGCGATCAGTATAGTGGGATTGCAATTTAACGCGTTATTTTTTTTATTTTGCTCAGAATCTATTGTGTGCTAAAATGTTTTATTTCGTAACTGAATGAGAAACCTCGGTCGGTTATCTCTCCAAGTTAGTTTTGTATGGTTCAAAGTGGAGATGATTTTAATTAGCATATCAAGACCTTCTTTTGATATTTAAATTAAACTAAATGTAAATATAACTGTAAGTACACAAGTCGGCTTTAAAACATTAATAACAACACTGATAATGAGTTTGTTATTACTATATCTAGTAGTTTGTCACAGAAGGGTATCCTTGTGAGACCTACAACACACCGGTACGACAAAATCATCCTGAAATCAAGTTTGCGGGGCAAGTATGCAATTTATGGTTCCATGAAAAAAGGAAAGGCACATGAGTATAAAAGAATACATGTATAATGACTTGTCAAATTCAACCCATAGTTGATATTGTAAAAGGAGCACACTACCGGTTATCTCGGACGAAGAAGATAAGGAAAGAAATTGTCTACTTAAATTATAATAATAATATAAAGAAGAGTTTCGTTACTTATTTTACCATGTATTTGTAAAGACTTTGTCTCATGTTCATTTACTCCATATCCTTTCATTGTTTTATTTAAGACTGGAGTTTGTTTTAGATGCAATGTTGTTCCGTTAAAAAAACTCCTTTGCGAAAGATGTATGCTCTATTGAAGTTTCATATATAAGAAGGCTTGATATCATAGTCAACGGAAATTATGTCCTTAGCTAGCTGTCAGTAACTGTGAGCATTTGTCCGGACAGTACCTGTGTGTAATGTCTTCATGTTTCATGTACTTCATTGTAGGGGTACTCGTCTTTATAAGTTATACTTTTTTCTATATTGATTTTTACTGTGAGTCTTTTTGTGTATTTGTTTTTTGGCCGTTCACCACACGTAGGGGGAGAGTTTGGATCAAAGAAAACGAGTTAAACGCCACCGCAATTTTTGCGCTCGTCCCAAGTCCGTGTCTTCTTATGGGGTTTTAGTTTCTTGATATTTGGGTTGTTGGATGTGGTTTGTTTGCATTGATTTATTCATTTTTTTACCTTTTTGGGGCCGTTTAGGGCTTGCTGTATGTTGTGAGGTTCCTCACTGTGTTGAAGACCGTACGGTGACCCCTAGATGATTTGTTTTTGGGTCGTTTTAGCCTGGATATGGGATGTTGTCTCCTTGACATTTACCCCATTTCCTTTCTTTTTCATATCTATGTATATTTCAGCTATGGCGTACTTAAGTCATATGGATATACTAATATACTTGAATTTTATTATTATTTTTTTAATTTTCAATTGTTATTCTGATCACCTGTTTTATAGTGCTGATATCTCACTGTTTTATAGTGCCGATATCTCACTGTTTTATAATGCCAAGTTTCTTGACAATCGACTTGATGAACGCCTTGTGTTTGTCCATATTTTGTAAATGTCCACTAGCAGTGGACACTGGTACTTTTGTCGGGAAACAGATGAGAGTGGTTGTAAAAGCTCTTTGTCAAAAGATATAATGCTGATTGATGATCTCGCATCCATGGGCTTAACAAGACATGGGACATTGTTTGACAAAAAGCAATGAATCGCTCAAACTGGTGCTAAGTTCAGTCATGAAATTACTATGAGGAATGAGCAAAGCTCTTTGTTGAAGGTCTTATGGTGACTTCAGAATGAAGAACAACAATGACAGCGTTTTTCCATTGTTTTTTTTACCATGTATTCGTAGAGACTTTGTCTCATGTGCATTTACTCCATATCCTATAACTATTTTTGTAACTGTGTTATTGATATGAGAAATCACACTCTTGTTAACCTGAATGAATACCCTATATGAATAAAGAACTAATGAGACATTAACAAAAAAGTTACTTAATAACTTTCAATCTGTTTATAATAGTAGAAACGGGTAGGAATATAGTATGTAACTAGACTTTACTGATATGTGAAGAATTTTTTGTAATCCCTTAGCAATACAGAGTGAGACATAGTTCAAAAATTGATTTGTTAATTTGGGAAAAATATTGGAAATAATAGTCTACAAGTTGATAACAATTATCTAAGAAAACTTTTTCAATCAGATCTTCCTGAAGGTGTCTCAGTGATATTATTGCTCCATTTTTGTGTAATGGTTGTTCATTTAGTTTTCATACATTAAGAATGCTTTTTTTAAATGTAAACAAAGTTCCAAAGTATTTCAAAGTTTTACTCTTTATCCCTTTCACAATATTTTCGTTACAAAAAGGTGAACTAAAATACATGTGTTTTAAATCTATTGCTGGATTTACAGAACACAGAAATTTTGCAAGGGGGATAATTTGATAAAAGAATTTCATACAGATATCACTAGAGAAATAAACATTTTACAATTTATCCCTCTTATTTCAACGGTGACACCTTATTTTTATTTTGTTTTCATAAACAAGTTAAAACACATGAACAGTATGAACAAAGTCTGTTGTAGATTTTTGAAATTATACCCTCATATAATCATTTCCCCTATCATTTCTATGTAAAATCATTAAATTTTAAATTTAGTTTTTGCGCTTAAATGCACGATGACCCCCCAAAATTTTATTTCATAATTTGAACAACAATACAGTTATGTTTTACACAGTAAAATTCACCAAATTCTATAAATGGAAATACCATGCAGACTCCTTAATGGGGCGAGTTTATAATTTCCTCCAGAATTTTTGCATTTGGCAAAAAATGTTTCAAAACCTTGGACTGATTATAAGTTATGTTTTACTACCACTATACTTCCAGATCGTCTAGAGGAAACTTAGGTTGGACCATGCACAATAACAGGCCACTGCATACGTATCCACCTCGTTTAAAATATAATACGATCAAAAATCAATTACTTAGCTAGGCTATGGAATAGCCTAGCTATATAGATAGTACTTGGGGGGAATTGAGTACGCTTGCGCAGGGAGGAGAACGCATGCGCAGAAGACTATTGACCAATAGGAATTTCAGATTCTCGAAAATCAAAATGGCGTCCAGTTTCGTCCTGATAAAACGGGGCGGGGTTTAATTTTTCTGTTTCCTTGTGGAAGTTGAAAAGTATTATAAACATTTACTATAGGTGGTACTGGGAACAGGTTTGTAGAGGATGATGGGATTGGTATTGCAATATCGCTTAGCCAGATTTATAAATATAGATATGATAAAAAGAATAAGAACACACACAGTAATGTATAGATGAGACATTGTGTAATAATCAATAATATACAAATACTATAAAAGACTTTTCAATTGTGTCAAACAAAGCGTGATTGTAGTTTGTGGAGATACTTAGGCAATGGAGAACGAAAGGTGGAAAGAGATAGAATTGCGTTTTTTGCGGAAGAATAAAGAGCTACCGGTGTTTATTTGTGTGTGCTGTAAAAGGTTTATGTTTCAAAGCCAAGTACACGAGAAAGAATTTAATGCAAAAGATGAGAGGTTGAAAGAAATGTTACGAGGAGAGAAGCATATCGTGTGTAAAACGTGTAACTCTTATGTGTGTAGGGAGGCTATACCTCCTCAAGCAATGATAAATAATTGAGAAATGGATAAAGCTCCTTTTGAAGAATTAAATACGCTAGAACAACATTTAATTTCTCCAATTTTACCATTTTACAAAATTGTGATTTTACCTAAGAGTGATCAGCGAGCTCTACATGGTCCAGTTGTGTGTGTAGAATCCGACATGACAAAAATAACGAAAATTCTTCCAAGAAATATTAATGACGAAAGTTTTATTAGAATGAAATTGAAAAGAAAACTGATGTACAAAGGTCACCATTTGTTCCAGTCTGTGTCACCAAGGAAGATATATGGTGCATTGGATTATTTGAAAGTGGCAAACCTATACTTTGAAGATATGTTTGTTAGGCAGTTATGAATAGTTGCTGTTTTTTTAATGACTTTTCTAAAAGTGGATTTCCTAGTGATCTATTCATGATTGAACTCAGAAATTACTTAGTTTTTTTTTACTGAATTCTTTGCAACAATGATTTTAGAACGGACCCCTCCAGTGTATCTCTCTCTGTTCGTTTTTGAGTTATTAGGGGGAGAGAAAAGGCCACACCGAAATTTTGAACCTTTTTTTTTTAAATTTTGCATCCGATTTTGATGGGGTTTTTTAATTTTTGCCAAACCTGAAACCATAGTTGAAGTATTAAATTCTCAGAATTGCTAGAAAGCATTTACACAAATGCACTGCTTCGATACATGTATACATTTTAGTTAATAAAGTTTGTCTCTGTTGAGGGATAAAAGATTAAAAAAGCAGCACCCTAGGAGAATGCAAAAACAAAAACAAACAAAAACAAAAAAAAAAACAAAAAAAAACCAAAAAAACAAAAAACAAAAGCACGAAACTACTTTGAGTTGCTGTTGGCAAAAAAATAGAGGTTTGATCGAATCAGTGACTGTTTTACCACATGTGCAGACCAATAGAAAAAATTACAAAGAAGTACCGAGAAAGGCTTACTTCAAGTATTGATTTGAGTATACAAATACATCGTGACCCACCACACCTTGCCAATCAAACACGCAATTTTCTATCCAAGGCTATTCCATA
This sequence comes from Modiolus philippinarum, assembly GCA_002080025.1. Taxonomy (NCBI): domain Eukaryota; kingdom Metazoa; phylum Mollusca; class Bivalvia; order Mytilida; family Modiolidae; genus Modiolus; species Modiolus philippinarum. The sequence goes on along the minus strand of MJUU01000483.1, from coordinate 75,264 downwards.
GCCTAGCGTATCGTTTTTATTTCATAAAAACCATTATCCGATTTATATCATCCACTTATGTTAAAGTCCCCTCGTGTTTTCTAGTTAGTTACTTTGATAGAATCTTTTAGCAGCATTTCGAGTAAATTTTGAATTAAAGACAATAGAGCGTGTCCGATAAGCTTGATTTGTTTTGTTTTTTTTAACAACAAGAAAATATGTTTATTCATCAAATATACTTGTAAACAATTTACATCAAGGGTCCAAGTATCTCTTGATGTCCCCTGTGAATTATCACTGATAACCCAGGGAAGTAATCAGNACCTTATTTTTATTTTGTATTCATAAACAAGTTAAAACACATGAACAGTATGAACAAAGTCTGTTGTAGATTTTTGAAATTATACCCTCATATAATCATTTCCCCTATCATTTCTATGTAAAATCCTTAAATTTTAAATTTAGTTTTTGCGCTTAAATGCACGATGACCCCCCAAAATTTTATTTTATAATTTGAACAACAATACAGTTATGTTTCTACACAGTAAAATTCACCAAATTCTATAAATGGAAATACCATGCAGACTCCTTAATGGGACGAGTTTATAATTTCCTCCAGAATTTTTGCATTTGGCAAAAAATGTTTCAAAACCTTGGACTGATTATAAGTTATATTTTACTACCACTATACTTCCAGATCGTCTAGAGGAAACTTAGGTTGGACCATGCACAATAACAGGCATACGTATCCACCTCGTTTAAAATATAATACGATCAAAAATCAATTAGTTAGTTACTTTGATAGAATCTTTTAGCAGCATTTCGAGTAAATTTTGAATTAAAGACAATAGGGCGTGTCCGATTAGCTTTATTTGTTGATTTGGACAGTTTGGAAATTAAAACGACAAATTTTAAAATCAAAGAGATCTTTGAAAACCCAATAAAGCAGAAATGTAAAATAGAAAGTTTTGTGCCTATAGCTTTACTTACAGTCATGGGGAAATAGATACTAAAACATAGCTGGTAGGATTACCAGAAAAAAAGGAATCAAAAACGAATAAATTCTGTAATTAATTTCTGTAAATGAATTAAGATATACCAAATATAGTACTAAATTAAAATTTGCAAAGTGTAAATAGTAGTTATAGCCGTCAACGACATATGGACGTAAATTGACAAGAGTCAACGGGGATGCATGTACGATATCAGAATGATAGAAGAGGGTGTTATAGGAGAAAACGGGTTTTGAAATACAAACAAACGGAGAAGCAATGTGAACGGTGATAAAGGGCCGTATTAACATTTTATATAAATATTTATTGTCTAAATTAAGAGCAAAAGACGACTCCAAGCATGGAATCCTACAGATGTATTGAACGCTTAATTGGCCTATTTACCCCCAGAATTGTTATTGTAAACTCTTTTTTAAAATTGAAAAAGTGTGGACATAGATTTATGTTGTAGAAACAGACTGAATTCAGAAACAGATAAATGTAGATCATTGGTTTCAAAATAATAACATGAAAGCTACCCGAAAAATTTTGATATTTCTTTTAAACTCCACGATGCAAATGGGTTTTAATTTTAAAAATGTTGAAATTGAATTTGAATTGAATATTGTTAAAAGGCTGCAAGGCTATTGAATTATCTAAGGCTTAGAGCAATTATTTTAACCGTTTTGGTAAAATCACCCTTTTATAATGTCATAATTCATTAAGTGTTCTTTGCTCATTACAAAATTCGCATGAAATCGAGAAAAAAAAATCAAGATAGAGTTTTGCGATTTATCTATAATGATTTAGTGATCTCAAGATTAAACAGTCTGACACTTAGACCCTGTTCTCATATATTTGTGTTATCAAAATTGAACATTTTGGCTTTCTATTATTTTCTAAAAATGTTACTTATTATTCTGACCTTCTGTATATAGTAATGCTCCTATCTCTCGATTCTATTTTCAAAGTATATTTCCGTGCTGTTCCTCTGTATGTGTTTCCCAATTTTCTTTTCCTTTGCCGCACCCATGTAACGTCTTTATTTCCTTATGTTTCCGATCCTGTCATTTCCTTCGGACTGTTCTTTTTTTGTACTGGCAGTTCGGTTTCACTTACTTTCTTGGCCGTTTTATCAGCTATCGAAGCCGCGGTCACAGAATTTAGTGATATATGTATGATACCGATATATGCTGCAAAATTGGAATTCTTACAATGGACGAAATAAAGTACACCATCGGGATAAGTTAAGACTTGGTTAGTATCTGTATCAGGCTTGACGGCGACGGTCATCTATCTGTATCCTACAGAGTAACATATCACAACTTGTACGATTCTCTCAAGTATGTTCTACCATTGACGATTTTTATGAGCGTAACCTTACTCTCACATCCAAACTTTTACAACAAGGTTACAGATTTCATTTAATGCTTTCAAGAAGTTATGAATATGACGTGACTCTCAAACATTTTATTACAAGGGCATTTCTCTTTCACGATTTTATGGAAATGTTGTTAATAAAAACCAGAAACTGAAAAAATATCCAGAAAACTGGGACTTAGCTTAGGATATCGACGGGATATTCAACGAAAATGCGTTAAATTGGCTTAGGATTCCAATGACCTGAAGATTTTGCACATATACTTTCCTTTCACTGATACTGTCGATGCTTGATGAAATACATGACGTGACGACTCTTTACAAAACCCTCGGAAGTTTTTTCTTCCGTAGTGTGACAGTGTTTTTCTAGCAGACTTGGTTCTTGAGCTAGCCGGCAGTTTAGTGGCAAGCACTCCTTGACCAATCTTTCTAAATTATGTTTTGTCATATTTTTTTCTTTTTCAAGAGAGTGGCCCTAGAGCTAGTAGTCTAACTGTAGTGGATCAACGACAGTAGAATACCGAAGGAACAAAGGAGTGCAGTTTACAAAAATCGAGGTCCAAAGACATTGACAAAACGAGGACACAGAAAACAGTGACATTAAACATAGAACGCAATGACGTAAGACAAATACAAAGCACAGAAATTGAAAGCACAACACTCAAAAACAAGGCACTCACAGTGTGAACTCCAGTGAAACTGAGATTGACATAAGGTGCTTCGGAAGGGTAAGCATGTCCTGCTTTGTTAACAGCACCCGTCACACTGTAAGCATGTCAATCTAGGAAAATGTCAAACTCGGTAGTCAAATCCGGGAAGACGTGGATCTAGCTGAAAATGTCCGCTTTCGTTTTGGATACCGATACGTCATATTTTTGGATGTAATTCGTATGTTTATTATACTGGTCTGTTATGTATTATTTGTAGTGCAGTTCGCTTGTAGATTGTCGCATGTGATTGTAATTTTCGCCCAGTTTTTTACTTTTATTTTTTTTTCTGTGTAATAATTTGTAGTGAAAATAACTCAACAAATGCCCAACGATTATAAGGGGATGTTGAAATTACCAAAACACTTCTTTCCTAAATTCTTTGCACTGTCGTCAAAGTTTTAATTTTTGGGCTATGACAGAGATGTATGCTCTCTGCATATATCCGTTATAATGTTATTGTTCTTGAAAGAAATTCTAATATGGTCATACCATCTTCCTTTAAAATATCGACATTTTATAACAAACTGTACTTTTTTTTTTGTTTTTTTTTTGTATTTCCAAACGACAGTGCCCACATCTCACTATAATATAATAGCTAAGTACCGAAGTTACTGTGAATTTGAATTCTGCATATGCGCATTTCGACAACTTATGTCTCTTCAGTGCAGATAAAATCTAAATGTTTGGAAAACCATAAACTCAAAGATGTTTAAAAACTGATAGAGAACAAATAATCAATATGATCTAAATGTAAAGCCAAAATCAGCTAAGGACAGAGCTTTGCATGAGGGAGATACTCCTTAGTTTTCAACAAAATTTACAAAAATTTAGATATTGTAAGGTTTCAAATAGAATCGGCTTTCGGGTCAGCACCGAAGTACTGACTACTGGGCTGGTGAATACCCTCGGGGACTAACAGTCCACCAGCAGTGGCATCGACCCAGTGGTAACAAATAACTAAGTACCGAAGTTACTATGGATTTGAATTCTGCATATGCGCATTTCGACAACTTATGTCTCTTCAGTTCAGATAAAATCTAAATGTTTGGAAAACCATAAACTCAAAGATGTTTAAAAACTGATAGAGAACAAATACTAGTAATCAATATGATCTAAATGTAAAGCTAAAATCAGCTAAGGACAGAGCTTTGCATGAGGGAGATACTCCTTAGATTTCAACAAAATTTACAAAATTTAGATATTGTAAGGTTTCAAATAGAATCGGCTTTCGGGTCAGCACCGAAGTACTGACTACTGGGCTGGTGAATACCCTCGGGGACTAACAGTCCACCAGCAGTGGCATCGACCCAGTGGTAACAAATAACTAAGTACTGAAGTTACTGTGAATTTGAATTCTGCATATGCGCATTTCGACAACTTATGTCTCTTCTTATGCCAAGTTTTCCTACAAGCAACTTGATGAGTGCCCTATGTTTGTCTATATGTTGTAATTGTCCACTATGCACTAATCTGGCAAAAGATGACAGTGATTGTTAGAGCACTTTTCCCGTTGTTTGATGACGATACTAGTGAGGATTGGATGTAGCGTTGTTCGACATCCAGCAATTTATTCGACTAAATTCGGTGGTGGGTGTCGTCTTAAAATAGCAAAGCTCAATTTTGAAGGGGTCATGGTGACTTTAATTAAGATGAAGAACAACAATGGAGGTGTTGTTCCGTTTCTTGGTTCTTCCATGAATTTGTAGAGATTTTGTCTGATGTGCATTTGCTTTATATCCTTTCATCGATTGTAAATCACCATAAGAATTATTTTTTCAAGAGCCAAACATAGTATTTTTCATCAAAGCAATGACCATGAAAAAGTTGCGTCCGTTTGAATTGAATCGGATACAAAAAATAATGTCATCTGATATGATATAATTCATTGTTACTTTTATGAAATCATTTATGAAATCATCTGAATGAGAAATGCACACTTCAGTAGTGACTGGCCACAGGCACCCAAGGATTCCGACTTGCATATGATTGAAATTTAATCTTATTTAAATCTTATTGAAATCAAAATGAAAGTAATTGCAGTCACGTTAATTGCTCTATACATTTAGTAAAGAAAGGGAATAATAAACGGCATGATATATTACTAATCTGCTTGCAGGTACTATATAGCAACTCTACGGAGGGCTAAAATGTAACTTAAGGCAGAAATTTTATCTTCGACTTTTATGCAATGAATTTAATGTCCTAATTTGCCTATAAACAAAGATGAAGTCTACAGATAATATGGGGAATATGATTGTTTTTCCATTTTTGATTCGGTTTAATGTTACAGGCTTTCTGAAAATGTTTCATCAAGAGATGATTTTATTTGCGCCATTTTTAACATATAATGTCTCACCAAACATAAGAAATAAAAAAAAATGTGCCTTTCCCGATATTTGCCAAGATATGACGATATCTATTGAAATGGGAGACCTGTAAATGAACGTAACCACACGTATGTTTTTTACTTTTGGTCAAAAATAACAAAATACCGAAGTTACTGTGAATTTAGTTTCTGCATATGCGCATTTCGACAACTTGTGTCTTAACCTTATTCTCCTTGTCTCATTTACTCTAGAATCAAGATTCCATAATGAAGTTTATGTAGTATTATTGTTATAGTTTTCTGGGATTAACAGGGGGTATCAAAACCAATGAAGATTGTAAAGTTTGTTGAATTGTAACATTGGCAAATCATTTATTTTATTTGTTTAAAACGTGCGATATAAATGATTAGTTTAGATAACGAATGGAAATGGATTGTGTAATCAGTGTAAAATGTAATCAACTCCGGACTTTCACACGTTTAGCACATATTGTTGATCCCGTCTGAGCATCAGACGATGCTCCCTGGAAGTTCATATTACTATTATTCTTATTTAGGCCGTATTTCCAGTGTTTTTTGTGTTATTTCTATATCGTCACAATCTTTGATATTTTTAAATTACATATGTATAAGTGTTGCCATTCGTACTATGTTCGGTGATTGAATGTGTATATACGTTTAAGTCACACAATGTACTTATTCCACTCATATTACTCTGACTCATTGATTTCTTTTGTTTGTATTTACTGATCTGTGTTTTTATATGTAAGCTATATCTGTTGTTAATGTTTTCCCATTTTATGTCTATCTCTTGCTTTGTCCCCGAAAGAGCTTATACATGCAAACGTTCGACCAATATCTATTTTTCTCTGAAATAGCTACAAAGATTTTGAAGGCTGACAAGCATTTGAATACAGAATGGTCTGATAAATTTTTATTTTTTCCTTATAACAGCAGTGTTAAAAAGGCCATTATATACATAAAAAATCCAATATAATCTCATTTCAACAAAAGTTATTTCTAGGTAAATTGACTCTGGGAACATGATACTTAGGACGACATCCCGTAGAGCTTTTGAAGACTGAGTCAGTAGTCTACCTGTGTTGAGTTTTATTCGCATGTTTATGATACTATAGGAAAACGGGATAGACAAAGCGGAGGTTTGGGTACCCAGAAACCGGTTTTACCCTACCACTGGCTTTTACTAGTGCCGGTACCAAGTCCGGCTATCCCGAGTTCCTATCGTTATTTATGTTTGTCTCTTGATTTCATTGTTGTTTTTCTGGTGCAGTTTGCTTGTAAATTGTGGCATGTTATTGTAGTTCCTGGCCATTGTAGGTGTTTACCGTTATCCTGAGTATAGGTAATATTACAAATATGAACACATTTCAGTTTTGGAATAGAAGTAATATTTTCATCGAACATATTCTACTGAAATTGAAAAGTATTTTCGGATGGAATAATTTGATTTTATCCCGATATTATAAATTGTCATTCACAATGTTTGCAATCTGGACACTAACTTATCCGCTGGCCACAGATATAATTTTTCCAAAAATTTTTGTGGTATGGTACGTAAAATGTTAGGTAACAGATTTTTCTTTAAAGAGAGTGGAAAGATGCGTTAATTTCTATACCTTTGTAAAAGAACTTGGTTGTGCCTGTAAGTAATGTTTTTGAAAAGAATGCTGAAGATTGACACTCAACTAGTTCTATATGGACTCTAATACGAAGTGACCAAGTCTTACCTCTCAGATACAACTTATTCCTTCCGATGGTTTTGGAACATAAGGTTTTCACATGATATTTACTAGAAATGTATTAATAGCAGGAGGCCCATACTCCGTCGAGGCATCTGTATCAAATCATTACAGTTGTCATTTGATCATCTTCAGGTTTTTCACCTTATTGCTCACAGTATTGTAGCGAAGTTTGAAACATGAGTATGTGTTTTCTTGATCTAAACAAATATACAATTCCCACAAATTATTGCACAATGTATAATCTTGAACATTTTTTTCAAAAGAATTGAATTTTTCAAGTGCAATGCTCACTTGTTAATTTTTCATGATTCTTTGTAACATTGTACTGAATAAAAGACAATCGTAGAAATGTTACTAGTATGTTATTTTGAAGTTACAAATGGGGGTAACAACCAAGAGCCGAAGTCCACGAGACAGAAAGGTAAATTAGGTGGAAAAATTGTTGAACGCAATGGTCCTGACATGGTATATGCATTTCAAACGAAATGGTGGTTCAACAGGTTTTATGGCATGCCAAACCTCACCTCCTAATTTGCGGTAGTATACGGTAGCAACTCAACAGCAATTGCTATTGAAAGGTCGTAGACAGTTCAGAGAAATGATCATCCCTATACGAAGTAAAAAAAGAACGTTGAATCGGAACTCGAACCGAAACTTCAAATTTTTCCACAAGGGACTGATATCTATTAAAGAACTTTTTTAATGATCGTATTTTTGAAGCCTTGATTAAAAAGATAGTCAAGTAGATTTGTGCTAGCTCTCAATCAATCAATTGTGAAGCATACACTCCGTAAGCAGGGGAACTGGAATATTACTGTCCATGTTAGGGAAATTGATAATTTTGAAATTAAAATCGTCCCTTTTGTGGACAATTTCAGTACTGAGATGACCATTTTCGTCAGATTCGAGATGTAAGTCCAAAGAGATGTAGATCTAATGGGTTTTGTCGTTTCCTTTATCTCTCGAAAGAGTGTGAAACAAAATCGGCTCATCGAGCTAGCCAACAATTTAATAACAAACACCCCTCGACTCATTCTTCTGAATTATGTTTTTTTATATATCTCATTCCTTTATTGTTTAAGCTGGTTGTCTTGTAAAAACAAAATATCGAAATTACTGTTAATTTATTTTCTGCATATGCGCATTTCGACAACTTATGTCTCATCAGTGCAGATAAAATCAAAACGCTTGGAAGTCCATTAACCGAAAACGTGTAAAAGCTGATAGACAACAAATAACCAAAGGGGTCTAAATAGAAAAGCCAAAATTCAGCTAAGGACAGAGCTATGCATGAGGGAAATACTCCTTAGTTTTAAACAAAATTTATAAAATTTAGATATTAGTTTATTTTAATCAGTTCTCTATCTGTATTGGATTATGAAATTATAGAGAAAGGGGTGGTTTTTCGTTCACAAATACCCGTTTAACGACATACCTCGGGGTTTCGCTATTGGCGGTACATAGTCCGGCCATCCAAAAAGTTCCTTTTGTGTTTACATTTGATTTTTGTCTTTTATTTGTTTTTATATTTGATTTTTCTAGTGAATTTTACCTTTAATTGAAATTTTCGGTTATTGTAGGGTTTCTTGTTTTGTTTTGTTTTTGATTTTTTGTTTTTTGTTTTGTTTTGTTTTGTTTTGTTTTGTTTTTTGTTTTTGTTTTTTGTTTTTTTGTTTTGTTGTTTTGTTTTGTCATGTATAAGTATTAAATATGTGCTGTATACTTCTCTATATCATTGTAATGTTTGGTTTATGAGAATGAAGCTTCATGTCTTGTTTTGCATATCGTTTAATTAATAGGTGTTGTATCGTGTGTTTTATCTTGTTTCAGCATAATTGCGAAATTGTCAACATACTTGTTTTTAACAATTTGCAATGCAGAGTGGAATCAAAATACACAGGTATGTTTTAATGATGCAGTATATGCAAAATATGACAAAAAGTCATTCCAAATTTAGCCCTTTTATTCTCGCTCGTCGCACCCGAAAATATGATTTAATACAAACAAGAAAACATATATACAATAATAGTTAACATGGAAATAAACTGTAAATAATGAAACACAATCCCATGAAAAGATATATATACAAAAGCTACAATAAAAAAGAACTTTCGGATTTTACCGGACCCTTATAGCTACATGAAAGAAAACGATGACTATTTATCCAATCCAATCACCGCCACGTCGTCTGTACGGGGAGTTACGTTTACCGAGAAATTCCAAGGTGCGTTTACCTAAAAATTCCATTGCTCGTTTTCCGAGAAATTCCATAGTGCGTTTATCAGAAGAATCAGAATTGCGTTTTCCGAGAAATTCCATGTTGCGTTTCCCCAGAAACTCAAATGTACGCTTTGGGGAAGCGTCTTGAGGCATTCGTTTTCCAAGAAATTCAGCATACTTTTTGTCTCTTTTACCAAGAAATTCGTAGTATCTTTTGTTGACATCAGTTGGAAAATTCTCGTCTAACTCAGAATCAGAAATTTGCAAGGATTTAAAGTTTGGACTTTTTGCACGTGACAAGTAACTGACGGCTGGAAGATATGAGATGTCAATGGGTGAGTCATTGTCGGGTGTGGTGAGGAGATCAGCTGAAATTCGGAGAGCTCTTTGAACGGCGTCTGACTCGCCCAGTTCATCTACAAAGTAAAACAAATAATATCTATGAGGAAAAAGTAGAGAATAATAAACACTGATAAAAAAACAAACAAATATATACTGAAATTAGAGTGAATTTTACATTTCAATTTCGACAAAAAATCAAATCTCAACAGATTTATAAATTAGAAAGTGACAAGGTATTAAAAATTGTATGAAAAGTGTATAGATGGGTAATTGTGTAAGGATACTTTTATCTTTTTCTTTATTATTTGCCTGTTAGATACTTTTTGTGTACAGCCAATGAAATTTTCACTTTGTTTTAAATGGTACAGTATGGGAGTGTTATGCTAGGTTATTGTCTTCACTCTTGTTATTAAGATTAAAAATAAAAAGATATAATTATTAACACAATGAACACAAGGTTTTAGGTTTAAGTTCAGTTTTAAAGAGTTTCAATACATTTTTAGGAAAAAATAATACTAGTCAGCTTATCGATACCTAATGAGACCTTCATGTATTAAATGTTTATAATTGTATTTGCAATATTTTCTTCCCGTTCAGTGTCTAGCGTTTTACTTTATGTCTAAAACATTATTCACATCATATTTCTGTTGTATGGTCTTAAAACTGTTTTCATCTACTCTGAAGAGGCATAAGTTGTCGAAATACTTAATTTACAGTTCACATAAATATCAGATTAAGCGTAGATTGATATGTCCTGTTGAAACATGTTTATTTGTCGGATTATAGAGCTACAGATTTTCCTTGTTAAAAACTTACATCTACAGGGACCTAAATGAGTCTCGTTTCTCTGAAAATTTCAAAGCCGTATGCAAAGCATGCGTACCAAATGTTTATGTTTCGTTTCTGAAACAATTTTTAACGACCTACTTCAACATTTAATACAGGACTTTTGAGTCGCGTTCACTCCGGAAACATTTCTATTTTTATACGTAAAAATCAAAACATTATTAGACTGAGAGGGAATCACTAACGAATGAACACTGTTGAGCTAAGGCTGATTTATAATTAATCGATTTGTAGCGTTTCAGATTAAATGTTTTTCGTCAACTAAAAAATTAAAAATGCACTTCAATTTCATAAATAGTTTGTTTTTATGTGGTATATACTTTTTTCAATAGGTTCAGAAATCCAGTATTCCTTCGTACTGGTATCCGAGGTGATCGTTTCCGCCTTCAATTACACGAGAGTTCTTATCTCGAAAGTCCCGTATTATACATGATGAGTCCTAAATTTCTATTTATTATGGTAATCATCTGAAAAGAAGCAACCCCTCGTACATTGTGGCCTTGATGAATCTCGTAGTTTCATTACATTTTGGTACATATTAAACAGATATCGGAAAAGATCTCTTTTTTCAAAATTCCTAGAGTGTTTTCTTTGGTTGGTTTCTTGACCGGAAGTTAAAAAACATGCACCATATTTAAGCAATAACATTACATTATTTGAATGTCCGAGGGTGTTGGTCATAGATTTGACGGTCATGATATTTTTAACCATCAAATCAAGATTAACACCCCCGATTATTCAAACAATGTACTGTAATTGCTTAAATATGGTGCATAATTTTTAACTTCCGGTTCTTTCTGCAATTCAAATGCAATCAGACAACTTTGTGTGTTATTTGTTTGAGTGTACAATGAATCAGACTTAAGCATTAATGTCCAATATATCGGAGTTTTAACTATTTTCGGACACTGATATTGCCGCATCTTTGTTGAAAGGGTTGGAAAAAAAAACGAATTTAAAACATAGCTTTATCAGTGTCAATTATGGACGTGTCACGCAGCTATCATATATATATCTTTTTAGATTATTTTCATTTTTTATTATTTCAATTTATATTTTGCTTTAATTATAAAAGTTCTCGAAGCTTTCATATGGTTTCATGTTAAGGAATTCTTTGTGTTGTTTCGTTTTTTCTTCAATAGTCAGCCATGATGAAACATGAATAAATAAAAAAAAGTTTGTTTGTATCACACATTGGTACGATATATTTGTCTAAAATCCCCCCATAAGGAAAGACTGGATTCAGGTCAATATAGGCAAAAACTTTTACATAGGGAAAATCAGTAGCTCTGTAGTCCGCTAATAGTAAGGTATTGTACATGACAAACAAATTAAAGCTACGGTTCCTGCAGCTATGTAAAACTTAGCTTTCGAAGAAGGAGATACTCCTTCGATTTTCAAAATTTCATGACTTCAGGTATTGCGACTTTTTAATGAATTGGTTCACAGTGCAGCACTGTAGTACTAGCATGTTAATATTTTAAATAAATTCGTTACATATTAATTTGAAAGCGAACATGTGATTATTAAGATAAATGTACAGATTACTGTATCACAAAAATGTCATTGAATATAAAACGTAATATACAACTGATTATACTTTATTACAACAAAGCTACACAAAGACAGTCCTTTTTTCTTTTGAACAAATGCTATGCTGCTTAATATTTAGGAAATTTACGTTCGATTAAATAGAATTCGACATCCCCTTCTTTCTTTTATTCTAATTTATTTCGCATTGAACCTGAACTAGCTTATAAATAAATGAATTTAAATACGTTGAAGATAAAAAGGACTGTCTTTTCGATTTTGATAAAAATATCACCATATAATATGTACATTAGATATACATGTATGTTTATAATTTTGACATATGAACTTGTAGCCATGCGCATGCCAGCTAGTATAGATCGGAAGTCGAATATAGTGCGAGTGCGCCTCATGACCATTCCGCAAATGTGTTGTATAAAAAGTGCTTGTATTTGTAAATATATCTCTGACATATTTATTAGCATACAAAGCGATTTTATTAAATCGTTTATTTTGTTTATGAGTTTTTATTTTTAAATGAAATTCGTCTGAATTCTATAAAAATCTATACTTCCAAATGTATCTTCTTCTTATAATTATGAAAAACTCAAAATGTTCAAATCTCAATAAATATGTGTCTACACTAGTCAGATATATTTACCTTCAATGCGCGCATGCATATACTGATAATAAATATATGGGTAGGTTATCAAGTACAATAATATTTTCGCAAAAAACAACATCGCACTTACGTCCTGTCAGTTGCGCTATTTACTATGCGTCTATCATTGTCAGAATGCCTAACAGGTTCTTGTGCTGCATAGCTTAAACCTGGATTTGAATCTTCAAAAGACTCTAGTGAGAAATCTGCGCCGCGCCGCCCAACAAAAAATGGAGTGTCAAAGCGCTTCTCCACGAGACTATAATGCATATTGCTGCCTAAACCCTCTCTTTTGCCTATAAATTCTGGCACTAAAAAATCTGGCATTGTGTTTGTCATAGAATTTCTTTTACCTATAAATTCCGGAACAATGAATTCTTGCACATTGCTACCTGAACCTGTTCTTTTACCTACAAATTCTGGCACTACAAAACGTTTAGATGAATGAGAAAATACAGGTTGGTCATTTAACAACATTTTTTTCTGGATCAATATTAACCGTTCCCCATCCCTTTTGCTTTTTAAATCATTTTCAGTTAAGTGAAATTTAGCGCTATTCTGCGGATACTTTGCTACGCTAGCTGCAATAACTGACCTTTTTCCTCCAATCAAATAGCTTGTATCTGCTGGAAGAGCGTTTTGTCGTCTGCCTATAAATAATGGAGAATCGCGCCGTCCAACAAACATAGGTGATCCTCTTCTGCCGATAAACATGGGCGCTCCTCGCTTGCCAACGAATCGTGGTTTATAGCGCTTTCCAACAAACAATGGTGCTCGACGCCTACCAACAAACATTGGTGTTCGACGTTTGCCTACAAATCTTGGAGCCCATTTTGCATCTCTCTCAAAAGTGGTTAAATCAGGATTTGAATCTTCTTCAGCTTGCGAACTGAAATCCTCTGAATAATAATTTTTGAGCAAATACTTCAAGATATTTTCTAAACTTTCTTCGTCAATGTTTTCTGCTTCTTGTTTTTCAACTAAATTTCGAACTTCATCATCAAGAGTCCGCTTTCCAACAAATCGTGGTATATGCGCACCACGCACCTGTATTGAATGCGCTAGCTCGGCGTCGTCGCTGTCGCTTTGTTCAAATCCTCTCAATGCTGCTTCACCTGACGAAATATGCAAGAAAAATGAAATCAATAAAAAAGACATAACAAAAACGTCAAACAGCGTTACAAACAATAGCTTTGTATTGATAACGCACTTTTTCGGATTTGCTTAATTTAAAAAAAATGTAACCAGCGAAAAAGATTCTATAAATTGATTGTAGCATTCAAATTTTCCAAATTAGCAATTTATAATCGAACATTGAGTGTTTTCTATTTCCTAACACTAACACTATCTTATAGCATGTAATTGCACACTCATTGTATCTATCTGTTCTTGCTATTTAATGTATTCAATTAGTTGATAAGAATTTCAGAAAAAAGCATTGAAAATGTATATTCTGACAACGTAAGTCAATAAATTTGCTATTTCAACAGCATTAATCCTCGCTAGCGACACACGGTCTTCCTGCGTTTTGGTACACTTCAGCCAAAACTTGTAAAAGTTAGTTTGCATCAAAATGATGGGAAAATTGGACAGAATAATGTCACTGTAAATCTTAAGTATTTTACCTACCTGTATATCTAGATTGCAATAGTTGTGAAACGTTTGTTTGTTATCTTATATCTTGATTGGTTTTGGTTTAGGTCACTGAATAAATTTGTTTGAACATCGATGACACGGTCATTATTGAAAGATATTGTGCTTCTATCAAGTACTGTTTCTAAGATATAATAATTTATGTTTGCTGTTACATAAGCACCAAAAGCGACAAAATAGGCTACTACTTCTCCCTACTATATATAAGGAGATATGTGATAACAATTTTGCGTCTTTTTACTGACAATTAACAAAAGAAATAAGATATTCTGTTGATTAAAACCGTTTAGCGTTTTAATATTTATACTGGTAGCTCATATATTCGTGGTACGTAGCATCGTAGTAACGGTGACGTCACAGTTAAAAATTTGGTTTAAATGAACGTAAATACCACGAAGAAGTGGAAATCACGGAGAAGTGAGATGGGGGTATAATTGTTGTATTTCATTTATAACGCTAAATAAATTTATGTCTGTGTATATTCAAGAATGGCCCACAGATTTAGATTCCTCTCGCTTTTATACGTCCTAAAATGGTCATAATATGGCATATCTTCGAGCTTGTCTCAATTTATGTTAAATATGAATTTCTGTTTTTTTTTTAATTTTAAACTTGGAATTTTCCGTTCTCGCTTTTGCTTCGGTATTCGTTTGCCAATGCATTTAGATCTCCATATATTCTACTTTTTAGGCATAAATGAAATCAACAGTTGTTTATTTTTTTCGATTAAAATTCATTGTTAATTTCTACTAGAAAAAAGTTTTATTCCTGCGAAATGTATTTTATGTTTTACAGCATATAAGTAAACAAGACTCAATTTTCACTGCTGTTCAGTACAATACGTCATACCTGTTCCATTTGCAAAGGTTCGTACGATCAAATATATGAAGGTCAATAGTGTGGTCAGTAAATTCATTCTTTGTACCAGTTAATCTGAAACATAAAATACAATGTTTGTTTATTTGGTTCATTGGACTACAGTAGGATCAAATACATAAAATACACTTTTCATTTATTTGTTTATAGAAGTTCAAAATGATCAAAACGTAACATACAATGCTTTGGACAATGAAACAACAGCATTTCAAAACGTAAAAAAACAAAGTTCATTTATTTGTTTTCTGAGACTACAACAGGATCAACAAACACGTACAACAGCAATAACACCTATAATACAAAGTTCATTTATATGTTTTCTGAGACTACAACAGGATCAACACCTAAAATACAAAGTTCATTTATATGTTTTCAGAGACTACAACAGGATCAACACGTAAAATACAAAGTTCATTTATATGTTTTCTGAGACTCCAACAGGGTCAACACGTAAAATATAAATATGAAAAAGAAAGGAAATGGGGTGAATATCATGGGGACAACATCCCATATCCAGGTTAAAACGATCCAAAACAAAGCATCTAGGGGTCACCGTACGGTCTTCAACACAGTGAGGAACCTCACAAAGTTCATTTATATGTTTTCTGAGACTACAACAGGATCAACACGTAAAATACAAAGTTCATTTATTTGGTTATGAGACTATAGCAGGATCAAATACATAAAAAAGTGTTGATTTATTAATTCTCTGGTACTACAACGAAATAAAAATGTAAATTACAATGCATATTTATTTGGATTATAAGAGTACAGAAGAACCAATGTTTATTTTTTGTTTTCTGAGACTGCGTCAGGATCAACACGTAAAATACAAGTTTGAGACTATAATAGATCAAAACGTGAAATACAATTTACTTCTATTTGGTTAATGAGACATTAGGTCAACATTTAAATTACAGCGTTTATTTATTTAGATTATGAAAATACAGCAGAACCAAAACATGGAATACAATGTTTATTTATTTGTTTTCTGAGACTACAACAGGGTCAATACGTAAAAATGTTTATTTATTTGGTTAATGAGACTAAAAAGCATCAAAACATGGAATGGAATACAATATTTATTTATGTTTATTTATCTGGATTATGAGGCTATAACAGGATCAAAACGTGAAATACAATTTTGATTTGGTTGATAAGACTAAAGCAGGATCAAATAAAATACAAATTCATTTATTTGTACTCTGAGACTAGAACAGGTTCGAAACTTCAAATACAATGTTTATTTAATATAATATTGGACTAAAATATGATCAAAACTTGAAAAAAAATATTTGGTTAATGAGATTACAGGAGGATCAAAAACATGGAAAACAATGTTCATTTATTGGTTTATGAGGCTATAAAATGGTCACACGCAAAAACTAAATTAAACTAAACTAAATTTACAGCAACTTCGGTATTTTGTTCTTCGAATGTGTTAATATCTATATACTTAAAACGATACCAAGGTAAAAGCTTGAAAAGAATACGTTAATACCGAACATACAAAAAGTAACAAGGACTAATTTGTAAAGCAAACTTCATGGACATTAACAAAACTAAAATATGAAAATGTGATATACAAGACAATACTAAATTAGAATGATATTCTTTTACAATTGATGACTTTGTTATGAGATGCTATCGTGATTTATTAACCCGATAAAATGTAATATTCACCGAGCCGAAGGCGAGCTGAATATATATTTGTGAGGGTTGATTAATGACGATGGCGACTTTTAACAAGGTCGGTCATTGATTTATTATATGAATAAACTTTTTAGGCACAGTTAACATCTTTAGTACCATAATGTTTATACTTAAAATATGTAAATTCTAAAAATTAACAAATACCTTATTTTCACAACAACAAATACAAAAGAGGAACTCAATTACTGGCGTAATTAAAAATTGGCAGTTATATTTTATTAAGCTTTTAAATTGAAACGAACAATCAGAACAATATAATTTGTCGTTTGTATCATTCTATTTTCCTTTTTCTATTTTTAGGGTAAAACCATGTAATATCAAATTTCGAATGACCGCTGTTGGTCTATTTTAAGAATGTTACGAAAAGAAGCGGAAATATCAAGATTTAGCGTGACCTGAAAGTGACTTAATGCCCAATCAGAAAACAGGAAAAGTCCATTCGTGTAATAATGTTCCTTATTTCTATACTTGTTGCTCAATGTCATCTTTAGTTTTCTGGCAAATTAAGAGACTTGTTACATGTAGCTGAATTATGAATGTGTCAGATGACAACGTGTTGGCAAATTTATAAATTGGAATTTTGTTTAACTTAAGTGTCATGATTTAGTAAACCCGTATGAATAGTATAAAAGATTAAAAAAATGTCAAAGATGAACAATTTGACTTCGCCGTCAGGATTACCCGTTTTATTGTTTTAGTTCTTAATACTTCTTGTTAAGCTTTTACGTAAAATAACAAGAGTTTAGATGGATAATATTTGTTATTATCCTTTTTAGATCCCACACAATAGTGATAAGATAAATCAATTTACCGCTTTATTTGCCAAAGAAAATTAATATCGTGACTTTTTCTATGACAAATTTAAAATAAAAGTTTTTTTTCTTAGCGAACTTGATCTTAAAGTGTATTTAGAGACACAAGCAAACTGTTATGACAAATGTTATGCAAGTGACACTTATTTGGTTAGCCATTCTAGTTTTCGCTCCCCAAGCTTTTACAGGTAGCTCAATTTTATTGAAACCCATGAGGGTTGTAGCAAATGTGACAAAACATACAAGAACACTGACAACAAATATGAACAATAATAGCTGTAGTCTTTCCCTTTACACTTTCTATCTCGGGAATTCTTTCTATATCTGATGAACATTATATACCAAATGTCTTTTCTTTTAAATGTGTTTCTTGTTTAAAAGAAAATCCAAAGGTCTCGACATTCAGCACCTAATAACCTGGACAATTATGAAACAACATGCCATGATATAACATAACAACGCAGCTTTTCACAAAATTGTATAAGTGTAGTAACTACCATTGCTGCAAAAAATATTACGAATAACTATTTTGATCATAACCATAACAAAACTGTCAGTGAAAAAGAAGTTGATTCCAATAGCATATCATATGAAAGGATATATGGAGTAAATGAACATGAGACAAGTTTGAAACTGCATGATTATACAAAGCTTATGACATAATTTCAGATTTATATCAGGGCATTTTTTATCATGGAAAAATGTACTTTACAATGCATGCAAACGTAACACTGACAAAAATTTCATTAAAATTACCAAACGATAAAAGAGTAAATATAGTCTCTGACATTGTCTCCAGTTTATTACGTTTATTTCTCACATCGAGATAGTTAAATTTTCACATCTTAAAGTTCGAGGTTTACCCGAGAACTTTAAAATGTGAAAATTTAACTATCGAGATATGAGGAATTATCGTTATAAACCGGAAAACAATGTTAGAGATTGTCTCTCTAATTTCTAAATAATTTATTTGAAGTAAAGCGATCTCCATAGTCTCCAATCTCCAATATGCCGCCATTCTGTTGTTATCATCGTTGCTATGTGTATCATTGCGCCATTCATTGAGAGGGGTGTTGAATATAATATTTTTAATAAAAAAAACATATTATCAATAAATTGAGTTATCTTATTCATAAAAATTTAAAAACCATTTCGCTAGACAATGATGCATGTGTTAATTTCATCAACATCAGGTTTCACTATTTCTAGAAACTGACACGAGACATTTACATGATTGACCAATCGCCAACTGAGATCAAATTTTCACACATGTTGATTATTATTCAATCTGTCAGGAGGTGTTTAAATTTGCTAGAAATTAGAGAAAAACAGTTCTTTAATTTCATGTCATTCACCACATTCATAAACGGGTAATTTTGAAAAAATGAAATGAAAATAAACCCTTTCTTTATTTGTATATCAATTCAATGGTCAAGTGTTTAGTATTATCATTGTTTTAATTTATATTTGTAGATTTTAGGTTTACAGACCGGCTATTATATACTGAACAAACTAGCAAAATCAGCAAAAACTAACAAAACAGGAAGCCAGAGACAAAACATCAGAAAAATAAGGTTCTAACACATTGCAATATAGAAACAACACGAATGGAGACATTTGAGCAACGGCACAAGCAAAAACAAAACTGGACACGAATCCAATTAAATAATGGAATGACATTGCAAACCAGGGCTCTCACATGAGAGTAAGAGTTAAAGCTTTCACTCTAAACAATATTTTGTCCGAATCATAACAATATTCCCGAATTTTTATTCAATGGTTAAGGGATTATAATACTAACTAATACTACAAACTGAGCAATGGATTTGATGGTTTGGAAAATCCAACATTAAAAAAAAACAAAACACAAAAAGCAAAACAAAACAAAAAAAATACAAACAAAACAAAAAACAAAACGATCAAAATAGAAAAAAAACGACAACCCATGTTAAACACAAATTAAGAAAATCTTACAAGGACAAAACAAAAACCCTATAAAAGATTTCATCACGTGCCCTGGAAAGATAAGCATGATCTGATCCACGCATTAAGTCAAACAAAGAGAAAAAAGTCTATTTAAAAATTTAACATGGGACTAGATAAACAGACATAATTGAAATTCATTATCAATTTTTTGCCAGTAATTTGCTGTGTTGTATTTACATAAATATTTGTAAGTGTGTGTGTGCTATATCATTGACATCCATGATGTATGTCGCCTTTTTTTGCTTGTTACTATCGCAGTCATGGTACGCTTCAAAACGGTAGCTCATGTTTTGCCGTTTTTGAAATCTTTAAATATTTCTAATATGACGACTTCCAGCCACTTTGTAAAACATATCTCCGATCTTTTTGTATCGATATGTTCAAGGTAGCTGTTGTCTTGGAGTTAGGAACACACTGTGTAACTACGATCCGAGACACAAGTTTTACATGATTAATTGTCATTTCCCACTGTGTATATATCCGTACAGGATGTTAATGAGACTTAATCAATGAATATCACAGATTATTAAGTGAGGGTTAAACTGTGTCTCACTTGGGACGTATCACCTTAATTGACGCAAAATGTGCCTTTATCAACGGTATCCATCAGTTATGATATATTTACTGGACCTTAGAACGCCATGCCATAGAAATAAATGTTTTCTCACTGTGGACGCAATTAACAAGATCTGATTATCGGTCCATAACAAACTGACGTCATATTACAAGTCAATGATTTTTTTTCGTCAACTTGACGTAATAAATAACTTATTAAATAGTCGTCAATAGCACAGTTTTCAGTTAGTTTTAGGATTCAATCAGACAAAAGCTGCCGAAAATTGTTTGACTAATTATGTATGATAAAATCAACAATTGTTTTCCAATCTTAAAAGATAGCGTCATATGAATTTGAGTGGAGAGTCTCGTAAATGTAATAAAAAACTGCGTAGAAGAGTAAACGAGACAAAATTTGAGAAGACATTTTATAACTAGTCCAGTGATAACTTGAATACTGAGTGTGATAATATGAATTTCTAGAATAATTCTGTGTAATTCTGTTTTTAAGTAAATACAAATATACCTGTTTTTCTGCCAATTTACAAATTATAGCATCTGTATTTTGACGCTTCGTGTACACATTACATATTATTTACATGGCATTGTTCTGATGCTTTATAGTCAATGGATGAAGCCTCTGCTGTAATTTCTGCATTGCATTTATACATTTGAAGGTAATATTTTTTTTCAACACGATATGATTCATAGGGGACAATTGCATCGTTTTGCCTCATCAAGTCTGTTTAATTTTCTAATTTATGGTCTTAACAAATTTTTTTAATGAGAAGTCGTGATAAAAATTTATATAATAGTCACTTATATAGAGAGAATTATCACAAGATATAGGCTGCCCAAGGGATAGCGATATGGACTGACACCTTGATAATGCCCGAGCCGTAGGCGAGGGTATTATCGAGATGTCAGTCCATATCGCTATCCCAAGGGCAGTCTATAGCGTGATAATTCTCTCTATATAAGTAACTATTGTGTTTATTTTATTGAAGAACATTTACATTTTATTTTTCATCAGTTGAAACCATGTCCTGTTTAAAGTCACTCACATAAAATATACGATATTTTTTT
>MJUU01000483.1:39882-53790 GCA_002080025.1 Modiolus philippinarum | reverse complement strand
GTTGTTTTACTAGTACTCTATACAACAGTCATTTGAAATTTTTGCACATCTGTTATTTCTATTTTATATCACATTTTATTTTGTTAACATTAACTTATCAAAAAAATAAAAACAAAAAACAAACAAAAAACAAAAACAAAAAACAAAAAAAAACAAAAAAAAAAAACAACTGTTTCATAAAAATTAGAAAACTATTAAAAGGTTTTGTTATGGAAATTTCAATTTTATTATAGTCACATTAAACACTTCAGTTAAACTGTGTTGTGAATTCAATTCATAAAGCACTTTTAAAGCTACCGGTCATTATCAGAAAATTGGGACCGGTCAATATCATGATAATGACTGATTGAATAAATACCATAGATTAATGAATACCACCTGACCACTTCTACACCAATCATGAAAGATTATTTAAATCTGATATTTATTTAAATGTTTTATAATACTCGGTCTTTTTGCAAAGAGGGTATTGGTATTTGTAGACTTGTAGAGATACTGAAGTAAGTGACAACCGATCCATCAATCCAAAAAGAATAATCTAAGGACAATAGCAACATCGGAAACAACAAAGAAACAGAGACACAGCATGAGTACGGCACAGAAAAGAAAAATGAACACACACACACACACACACACACACAGATGAACAACACGGACCCGATAAAAACCATAGGTGATATCAGGAGTAGAGTAAGCATCTCTTGCTTCTTATAAGACACCCGCCGTGTTGAACATGTCAAATCCCGAAGTAAACTCAAATCTACAATTTGTGGAGTATCTATGAGAAAAAATACTAAAACATGTAATTTATTAATATATAGTAGAAATTCTTGCACAAATTGACAACTACGAATCAACGAGGAAAAATTAGTAATCTAGACCCATTTTGTCGAGGTTATGGTGGAAACGAAACACATAAGGGAAATGTCCAATAGTTTCAATCACGAATTTTCGCTTAAATATTTTAGTAATATTATAAATTAGGAGCATCTGTGCGGTAAACTATGTTTAATTTAAAGATGGACTTAAATTTTGTATTTTATCTTGATCTTCGTGTTTATTTCAAATAAATAGAAACCCTCGAAACATTTACAGGTTGTTTAAAGTTATATCAGTTCTTATCAAATGGTATTAGTGGCCTTTACCAGTGGTGTTAGGATAAGGCAGTGGGTAAGGTTCCGTTTTCATTAAAACTCACAAGTCTCATTATCTCAATTAAGAAGTAATCATAATGTCCTAAGTTAATAAACAAATATGACATATAGAAAAACACAGGGTACACATCAAGTCAATTGCAAGAAAAAGTTTGGCATTGTAAATTAGTGATATGTGGGCACTATAAACATGTGGTTATACTAATTAGACTAACATTTGGAGATTACAAAAATAGTAGAATGCCAAAATTTGAAGAAGAAAAATAAGTATACTATAGCTGAAATATATGGAGAGCATACATCTCTTGCACGTGGAATCTTTTTGTCTTTTTCTTGACTCCACACTGCAGGAAAGACAAACTTCAGTCTTTAAATCAATGAAATGATAAAAAGTTACATGACATGCACATTATGAAATACCTAGTCTGAAATACAATACTAGTAAAAACCACAAATTGATGAAAATCCACTTTCCCGATAATAATAGGGATTCATTGAAGCTTTCAATACTAGACATGCTATATATGTGCTTATATTACATTCTAAAACCGGACAAGATCGGAAGGAGCTTTTGGATAATGATATGCAGAATACTAATTTTAGTTCTTGTTCATTTTTGTTTATTTGTTTTGTCTTTGTCATACTGTCTCAATTCGTATTAGATGTTTTATTTTGATTTTGGAATTCCCCCTTTCATCATTTTTGCTTCGGTATTCGTTTACCGATGTATTTACTGAATGAATCATTACAAGTAATCAAAATCCTATAAAAATTATTTAACTAAAACTCATTGTTTAGATCTACATAAGGTACTTGTTACGCGTAAAAGACCTCAAAGAGTATTACACTATTGTTTGTACAGAGCTTATATTATATCAGATACAGTATTGCCTTATAAAATTGTTTACAAATAATTCTCATGTGCATATTTATAGACCTTATGTGTACTTCCTCGAACTCTGATGTTTACTGATGCAGATATAAAATGTCCGACCCAGTACTGATGTCATTGATAGGGATACTTCAATGTCATATTATAACATCAATAAAAAGGCTTCTCCAATCACCACTAATGAAAATCCTTTTTTACAACAATCGGTGCCTGGAGGAAAATAATGTTTGTGTCGGAAAGAATTATAGTTTCTGTCACTGGAGGATTAGTAAGGTTTTCTATAAGAATTTTATAAAGAAGATTCAGCTCTATACAGAAGACCTATGTGTAAATATTGTCATTTGATGCCCATTGTCTCACTAAGTAATGCATCAAAACGAATGTATTCCATATTACATCAACTGGTTCATTGACACTATATTGCATCAAACGGTTAGAAACAGTGCGCATAAGCAGATATTTTTTTAAATTAATTTTTCAAAATTAATGATTTGAATATATTGCATTGAAGTCAATTTGGTGAAATATTACTTTGAAATAAATATTTTTTTTATTTCTAGGAAAATTCAGATCTTTTTTAGCCTTATTCACAGATATCAGTTTTACAGATTTGTCAATAAAGGGTATTTTGATGAATACTTGTTTATATCAGCAATGAAAAGATGGAGTAAATGTACATGAGAAATAGTCTCTACAAATACAAAGTAAACCAACGCGATGGGAAATGCTTTTATTGTTTTTCTTCGTGTTGAGGTTACCATAAGTTCTTCAAAAATAACCTGTGTTTATAATTCATCCTAGCGGGATTCATATATCGAACAGTGCTTCATACCAATGGATGCGGGGTCTTCAACAAGCATAAAATTCACTGGCAAAGCGTTCTTTCGACCACTGTCAGTCGTTTCTCAGCAAGAGTTCACAGTATATAAATAACCACAGGGCAGTCATCGAATTAATTGCAAAATGAGAGATATTGATATTATAAACAGGTGGTCAGAAAAACATATGGAAATCACAAAAAAAATAATAATTTCAACACTGAAAAAATGATAGTGTATACATCTATATGAGAAATTTTCTCAGGAAGATGAACACCATAACTGAAGTATGTAGACAACATATATCTCCTTTGCATGGAAAATCTTTTTACGGAATCCACACTGCAGGAGAAACAAACTCCAGTCTAAAATAAGGACAAACTCCAGGAATAATAAATCTAAATATACAATGAAAGGATATAGGGTAAAGTCTGTACTAATGCATGGGAAACCTAAGGAATACAACAATGTTTTTTTGTTGTTATTCTTTAAGTTATAATAAGGTATTTAACAATGAGCTTTTCAAGTTTAAGACGACCTCTAGCACCGTTCTGAGTGAAAATATTTAAAACAACTATACACATCCATGTCATTATATTTCTTCTCAATTTGTGCTGCTATGTAATTAAAAAAAAATAATAAAAGCGTTAGGGTGGTTGTTTTTCACACATGTATATTTTGAATTTGTAAAGACTTTTTGAGTCTCAACGATAAATGCTCCAGAGGATTATCTTAAACCGTAACGCTTCATCAATAATCTACTTGAGCTAGATATAATGTAGGTGGAAAAGTCAATCAATAACAAAATTAAGTTTGTTTTTTCAAAAAGAAATAATCCAACAAAATTGTGTATATTCCCATCATACTAGAAACTGTAGTTCAACATTTCATCAAAGAGGGGAAAGCCATAAACATAACTAAACAATACCAACATTACTGGGAATATTGTGTCTGTATATGGCCATTTCGACAACTGATGTCTCTTTAGTGCAATTCATTTGAGATTTTGAGATTTTCAATAAGGCCATATTTACAAACCTTGACGGTTTAATTATTTTCCACACCCTGTTACCGGCAATCCCATCTACAGTGGCTATCACATCTGCAAATATGTAAACAAGTTTGCAGTGACAGACCGTAAGTCTTTTGTTGTATCATAATTTTGTTTATATCCCATTGAACCTTTCCATTGTTTTTCCTATTTATTTTACATGTATAGGTTAACATACGAGTCAAATACTACTGTATGAAGTATTATAGATCGGGGGTTTTCGCTGAATTAAAGTACATTTTTAAAGATTATTACACGGGATCGTCCGAAAAATAGTTTAATTTTGCAATAATACGGAAATTAGCTTTAGTATTTTAATACATATAAAAAATATAGGTCTTTTTTTTAATTATATATCAAAAACTGTCATTCATTTACCTCCTCATAAAGACGAAATTGTCATTTTATTTCAGAGGTAACACTTTTTTTGGCTATCACAAACAACAGATATAGTTATCACTGACAACAGATTATAACTGGGAAGTTGCAATCCCGAACTCCTATAGTAATCATGCCATTTGATTATAATTAATCACATTTATCACTTTGGTGTCATGTTTTTCTTACATTTTAGGGCTGTGAACAATGTTATGACCATAAACATTTTAAAAAAAGTGTTGATAGAGTGCAGAATGTTCAGATGTAAACAACTTGGTTTCGTCAAAAAGTTATTGTGAGGATAGTAAAAAAATGAAACTTTAAAGGGCATAGTCCTAGAACCAACTATACCTTTGAGCTTAACTTAGACTTGGCATGACTTTTGTTTCAAAGAACTAAAACAAAGCTTAAGACGCAACGTTATTTCTTAAACATGTTATCATGGGGGAATCTTCGACGGAAACGGAGGGAAAGACAGACAGAAGAACTCAAGAACGGACACATAACTCAGGTTTTTACAAATACCCTATACGACTTTGTGAGGCAGGGTATGAGGTTAAGGTTAAATGTTTGTTGACTCCTAGGTTATACGACAGTGTGGTTAGTATTTCCCCATTTTGAATTCGAGTTTTCCTCATTTTTTATTTATTTTCCTTCATATCATTTCATTGTTTATCAGTACAAAAATTTCAGTTTTCTGAAATATTGAGAAAACGGGTTCACTGACTTCCCGGACTGACTTAGTTAGAAAAGTAAATACGAAGGTTAGCTATGAATAGGGGTGAACACGTATTCATACTCTTCCACCTTCTTTTGATCCACTTTAATAACCCACCCTCTGCAACCTCCAATTCAAATCTCACAACTTCTTTTTCCGAAATCTAAGCCCACTTTCTTAATCTCCCGCACCTGCCATCCTCCCACTTCTCAACACTGTATTAGATTCCTCTAATCATAACCCCCTCATCTCCCAAACCCCGTTTTCTATTTTCATCCAGTGCATTATATTGATGTATCCATGCTTAAATCACAAAGGACTTCCGTACTACCTTAAAAATGATATTTGCAAGAACTGAAATTTATCAGCATTTTCTTGCTAAAAATCATATATTAGTGCGACTTCTTCTTTTTTATTCCTTTTCGTATTTATGTCGCCACAGACGTGAGCGGTATTGTTCTGTTTTCTTTATTTTCTGTGTCACCAAAGACGAAGTCTTCTTCTTATTATTATTATTATTATTATTACTCTTCCTCCAATAAACTGAGGATTAAACATCTAAGAACTATATTGCAGAATTTACCGGAACTTTGTATAAATATTCAGTAAGATGAGAGGGATGAGTTCATTCCAAAATTCTTCCGTCTGGAGTAAACTTTTCTTTGAAGATCTTCTCCTCTGAAACTACTTGGCCAATTGGAAACAAACCTGGCCACAATGGTCCTTAGGTGGTCCTCTACAAAGATGGCCGCCAGCGGGGAACACCGTTTTAACGTTGGACCCAATGGGAAAAGACATTCAAATATATTCTCCTCTCCTGAAAGTGCCGAGTCAAGTAGAACCATATTTTGCCACAATAGTTCTTAGGTGGTCCCCTGCGAAAAAAGATGTTTTTTCATGTCAGCGCTTTATTCAAAGTGGCTGCCAGCAGGGAACATAGTTTTAACATTGGACCCTATTGGAATACACATTAAGAGTTCTCTTCCGAAACTACTGAACCAATGGGAACCAAACTTGGCCATAGTAGTCCTAAGGTGGTCCCCCTGTAAAAAAGTTGTTTTTCAGGTCAGCGTTGTATCCAAGGTTTCTGCCAATGGAGAACACTGTTTAAACATTGGACCCTATGGGTAAAAGATATTCAAAGATTTTCTCATCTGAATCTGCTGAGCTGATTGGAACCAAACTTGGCCAAAATAGTCTTTAGGTGGTCCTATGCAAAAAATAAAAACGTTGTTTTTCGTATCTGTGCTATATCAAAGACTGCCACCGACTGGGAAAATGATTTTAACTTTGGATCTTAGGGAAACACTTTCAAAGATCTTCCTCTCCGAAGCTTCTGAGACAACTGGTACCAAACTTTGCAACGACAGTCTTAAGGTTGTCCTCTGCAAAAATGTGTGTTTTTCAGGCCACCACTATATCCAAAATGGCCGCTAGTGGGGAGCATAGTTTTAACATTGGGCCCTTTTGGAAAAGACATTCAAAGATCTTCTCCTCTGAAATTGCTGAGACAATTAGAATCAAACTTTGCAACAAAAGTGTTAGATTGTCCCTTGCAAAAAATATGTTGTTCAGGTCCATGACCAAATGTTTTTACTCTGTTGTCGAATTGTCACCAAACATGGTTGCCAGCAGGGAATTTTCTAAATTGGACCTATGAGAAATACATACAAAGATCTTCTATAGAACTTCTAAATGCATTTATAAGAAATATGGCATGAATTATTTATGAAGTGCTGATCAAGAAAGCAGGTAGCAGGGAAAAATGGTTAAATGTTGGACAATTTGACCCAAATGTTTCTTTACATGGTTTGAAATTAAGACCCTTTAACAAATTTTTTTTTACTAATTTCATTGCTCATGCTCCAGGTGAGCGATACAGGCTCTTGAGAGTCTCTTGTTTTTGGAATTTATGCTCTAGGTGAGCAATACAGGCTCTTGAAAGCCTCTTGTTCATGGAATTTATATGGTCAGTGTTGCTTTATTTTGCCCAGAACTCGATGAAAGCTCCAGTAACATATAAAGGCCACCAATTTATGAAAAAAAAAGATATATCTAGTTGAAACAATATTTTACTACGCTACCCTCTTTAAAGCTTAGTTCATCGTTTGGGATCGTCACTATCTGTTTTCAGTGATAGTCAATAATTTGAAAACCTGTTGTTCGGGATTGCCGAGAGCTGGAAATAAAATTAGGATTCCGCCCTTATGCAGGACTAAATGAAAAGCTAGATTTCATATACAATAAATCAAATNTTGTACATTACATAAGCGTCGAAATTCTTAAGTTTTATAAAGGCGTTTTTAGATGAAAAGTGTTTTAATGCAGATTTTCGGCAATAAAATTGAAAATTGCAAATTTCTTCCTCAAAATCTCCGAAGTTTCAAAAGATCGTTAATTAGTATTTGTCATAAATGTTCATGGACATGTTAGCTACATTTAAAGCATAAAAGACAGAAATATTATTGAATATTAATATGATTTATTTGTAAGTGAAAGCATCACCTTCTTCTGTCTTCAAGTTGTTTACAAATCTGCAGATGGGATAGCCACTGTAGATGGGATTGCCGGTAATAGAGTGTGTTTTCTGCAGTAAGAAAATATCACTTTTATTTATTCATTCAACTGAAAAATGAAGACACAACAAACTGAAATGAACAAATATTGAGAATCTTAATTTCAAATTTATTACAAACACTAAGATTTTGGTCCTCTTTTGGTTAATTTCGCATATTCGTGCATTAACACGTACATACTAGTTGTATTTATTTCAGTTCAAAGGCTACGCTATATAAGGACTTATACAAAATATGCCTGTTCCTTACCAGATAATCACTCATTCGGGGATAGGAGGGAATCGTATGTATTGTCATCATTGTAAAATACAATTTCAGTCAGCCTACAATCTCAACGAAACTTTAAACGCCTTAATATAAAAACAAAATCCTGTTAATTTCAGAGCTTGAATTAAGATTTTATAATTGACATCTTATATGGCCAATCACGCTGCATGTCTTTATTGAAATTAAATACAATTAAATACGTTAAAGCAGTCACTTGCATTTGAAAAATGCTGAAAAAAAATACTCTTGTTTTAGCTCATATCTTAAATTAACTATTAATTGCTAAATTGATTTCACAAAGAATATATCATGTTTGAAAGAATTGTCTTTATCACTGCCTTGATCTTCAAATCAAGTTTGATTCATTTACAGCAAACTGTTTAGTATAGGTTACAAGGCCAAGTATTTAAACTCATCCGTTTAATTTTCTTGTATATAATATTAGAATTTGGTAGGTCATTTTTATGATTATGTTTAACAGACAGTGTGTGATTCAGAAAGATAAAATTAGACATAAACATTGAGAAAGCCTTTGTAGTCATGAGGTTGAGTATGTGGATATGGTGTCACATCATTTGTCGTGTGAGTAATTATAATATTTCACGAAATCTGAAATTAGATGACTCAATACTTATTATAATTAGTAAACAAATATTAATTATACTTGTACCATAGCATGAAACGCCATGTAAGCATCGGATGATATTTCATGTACTTTATTGCATTGAATATCGCTCTTCTTAAGGATTCGCCATTCTTTTTCTGAGTATGAATTCCAGTTTTTCCGAGATTTTGTTTTAATTTTCAACAACCTTTTGAACACAAATATTCCATGAATTGTATACTTTGTTTTGTTTACATTTTTTGAGTTTCGGTAGAACATTTCTAGTTTTAGTAGAATCTAGCCATCCTCGACTATTTGTATATACTGTAAAGGGAAAAAAAGACGTTCATTGATCAATTGACTTTGACATTTTTTATCTTTATTCGTTGCTCGACACTTGGCAAAAAATTCCGCTCTAACCGGTGCAAGGGGTCGTCTTAAACTTACTTTGAGGTACGAGTTAAACTCATTGTTGAAACCCTCATGGTGACTTCAAGATAACGAACAACAATATAAGCGTTGTTCCTTTGCTTGTTTTACCATGTATTTGTAGCGACTCTGTCTTATGTGCATTTACTCCATTTTCCTTCACTGCTTACTCAATTAGTCTTGTGAGTGGTAACGTGTTAATTATGTTACACTTAGTTTTAAATTCATAATTTGTTGATCTGAACACTGTATTAGCTATTACTATATCAAAAATATATTTATATGTATATTTTTAAGTTTTTGTATTTATGTATGCATTGGAGTAATTTGGGAATAAAGATTACATCTTTATGTGAATGTGTAGGTCCATAAATTGTGTGTATATTATTTCCATTAGTAGTAATTTTCATATTTTTTTTTACATTTTAGGTTAACCTTTTAAACACATTGTTTGTTCTTATTTACTGTTTTACTTTTTACTAACACATTTGGAAATTTATAACATATCTACTTCTATTTTCATATTTTATTTTGTCAATTTTTAAGAGATGGCTTATATAAGCTATACCTTCTGTCCAATCCTTTTTCAATATATTTCTGAATAAAATATTGTTTAAATAAAAACAGCTTTGCCTTTACAAGTTGAACAAATAGACATTATTTTCTGCAGAATATCGATGTATGATAGAATAACTTTCATATTCAGCATGTACCTTGTAAACGTAAAGACAAAATGGCCTCTACCAAATCCAAAGGATGACGAGAAAATAGAAACAATTAATATTTATGGTTTTGGTGTACAATGAATTTTCCAGCTGAAGTTATTACTATTTAATTTACCATACAAACCATGTGCTCCAGTATCATGACATAAAATTGTTGTAATGGCTGAGTAATGTACTTTTTTCAATTGAAATATACTTCGCAGTTTCAGATTCTATTAAAATGTATTAAGTTTATGCATGCTTGAAACAAAAACCAACGAAATAAAATGGAGTAAATGTACAAAACCCACTCAGATAGAGTTTTGTGGTAGGTACTCATTGGCTTGTCTTTCAATATTACTAATTCCTTTCTCTTCCAAGATAGTAGTATACAGGTATTTGAGTTTTGTTTCGTATGTTTATTGACTGCAGGGAAGGTAATTGTACCTCAAAATTGGTTTAACCTACCACTGGCTGTTGCTAGTGTCGGCTACCTCGAAATCCTCGCGTTGTTTATTTTTGATTCAATTGCTCTCTTATGGATTACGGCAATTGACTATACTTTTGTGATTTTCAGGCGTTGAAAAATTAAAAGGATTAACGATTTGTTTGGATGTCACAAGATCGGTACTGACAGTGGCTAATTTTAACACGGTCAGACTTTGAACATTCTGCCGTCCCGTTAACTTTTGTGTGATTCAAATACTTCTTAAATAATTGTAATGGAAAATCAAATACAACCGAAAATCCTACATTTTCATTACATACAGCCGTATACCGTTTGTATACACAGGGAATTATTGGTGTTGGTAATTCCGATACAATAGAGCAATTGGAAAGTTACTTTCACAACATTTTAAAGAAACGAAAGCTCATAATGTTTTCTTCATCAAATTAAAACAAAAGTTAAAAGTGTCATTGTTCTCACAGGAATTCTAATTTAATCTGTCCTATACTTCCGATCAGGAGTCAGTAGTGATACTGATTGATTTTCTAGGTGTGGGAATGAAGGTTAATTCTTCCAGCAATGGAAGCCTTATTTAAACTGAATTATTGGTTTAATGTTAAACCATTAGCACTATTTCTTTATGAATTCTTTTTTTTGTAAACTCCGATTTACATAGTTTTAGACAACCAGCTAATTTGTCCAATACTTTTATACAGACCTTAAAGCCAAATATTTTATCTGCCTTTCAGTTTAATATTGAAGCACCAAAAAGGTTTTCTATGTTAATGGGATCTCTTTTGGTAAACTGATATGCCACAAACCCGGTTTAACCCACTTTCTTTTAAAATGCCTGTACCAAGTCAGGACCATTGCGGTCGACAAATTCTCCGGTAGTTTCCACCTGATTTGTCTTTTTGTCCCATGGACTTCGGCTCTTGATAAGTCTGTTCAGTATTTTTGTTGTTACCCTCATTCCCATATATTTTTTACACTCTAACTGTCCAACTCAAAACATAAGTTATTTCTAAACTACAATTAATCTATGGCGGAAACCCACACCCTTCACCAACAAATACATATGTATTGTACCAGCCCTTTTATCAAATCATCCATAATATACGCGTTTTACACTCTTTCAGTTGAGTAAAAGGTTTGATATTTCGTTACAAGGGTTTTTCACATACTTTAAAAATAAAGGTCGTTATATGATCATTAGAATTTCTTGTACTTTGTCATTATTTCATCTTTTGAGCAATTTGATTAGCCGAGATATGGTCAGTATGATCAGTATTTTGTTATAATACTTATATTATTTTCTAACTTTTCCAGGAAACTGCAAAAATGCTTATAGCATGTTACTCCAAGCATTTTTACATAAATTTATAAAACAATTGATGCAACTTTGTAACAATTTATTCAAGGGTGAACAGATTATAAAATTTAGTTTTTGCAATGGAATCTTGAACGCTAAATGATTATTTTCCCACCGACACTGTTCAGTCTCAAAATTGACATATATATAGGAAGGTAGTACTACTGACTGCATATCACTTTAATCTAATTATACAAATTTATGTTTTGTAATTAGATACTAATTCAATTTGTGATTAATCTAAAATATAATATCCTGATTCAAATCAGCGGTTACGTAACTTGCAACATAGTAGAAAATGACTTTTGAATGTAATTTTTGGCATATATACTAAATCCATACCAGTACAGAACAATAAAAACAATTTAAATGAACTTGAGTCTCTGTTTTACATTGAGTCTTTGTTATTTTTCTGTCCACATTTTGCTGGAGAGGTCTCGGATACAACTGACGAACTTTGTTTTAATGAAATGCGCGCATTGCGGATTAAATATTGTATCAAGCACTCCTTCCTTTTTCTCTTATTCTTTCCTTTTTCAAAATCTAGGACTTAGAGTGAGTTGGTAGTTTTTGTATTTGGGTTTATTTGTCTGTTTATTATACTTAAGGGAAACGGGATATAGGAAAGGGAAGTTTGGGTACCCATAAACCGATTTAACCCTACCGCTACCTCTTGCTAATGTTCTTACCAAGTTCGACTATCCCCGGTTCCTATTATTGTCCACATTTGTCTCTTGTCTTTTTATTGCTGCATTTTTTGTTCAATTTACTGGTAGTTTGTGACATGTGATAGTAGTTTTCCGCCAGTTTTCCCTGTTAGCTACTGGGTTGATGCTATTGCTTGTGGATCTAAGTTCCCAATGTATCCACTCGTTTTAGCTTTTTATTGGTTATTAAAAAGTTACATAAACAAGGGAGATTGTTTTAGGACTTAACGCAGGGTTCTCGAGTTAGATTACTATTCAAAAACATAACTGATAAAAGTAATAGTGATGTTACACTACTTATGAACGCAACAGAAACTAATTGTGCTCTACGTATTGTACGTTAACTTTACATATCTATGTACTTTTACTTCAAAACATTAATAGTTCATACAAAGGACGAAAAAACATTCTGAGGTGAGATCGATCTGACGGTTAAACATAAATGAAAGGATATTAAGTGTCAAGGGTTTCGACAAGATGCCTCTATTTCATTGTGTTGTTTTTAAAGACATAACGCACCAGATAACGACATTAATACCTTTAGTAAAACAAACATTGGAAACAATCAAAGACATCAGAGGAAAACATTTATCACGTATTGGTTGTCCTTATCAAAGTTAGAATCATTATACAAATATAGTAAAGCTTCAGACTTAAGCTGAATTCTTCGTACATCTCTTAACTACTGTTGTCTATACTAGTCTGAGGTTCTTTATTGATATACAATGGTGTATTAATAAATCAACTCTCATATTTATCATCCTAATCCGTCATGGCATACTTTTGTAAATGAAATGCATTTTATATATTAACTGATTAATACATCTGTTTTATATATATATGTTAAAGTTTAGTACCATTTAAAATTACTTTGCTAAGGATTTTCTGCTCAGAAGGCAAGAATGGCACACAGGTATATTGAACGATTACCAAACAAATCATATGTAATTTTTGTAGTTTTTCCGTTCATATATTATATTACTTTGGTTATAACTGTAGTGGTAACGGCGGGTTGGTTATAAGTATAGTGGTAACGTCGGAAAAATGTTCAGCAAGTTAAGGACTATATTTTATTGAAGACATTCAAGTTTTCCGACCGCTTCCAAGATTGCCGCCAGCGGGGAACTTAGTTTATCATTTGACCTAATGGGAAAATTCATACAAAGAACTTCTTGAGAACCACAGAATGGATTTGAACCAAACTGGGCATGAATGATGCTTATGAGGTGCTGACCAAGTGATGTTACTTTGGTGCTGATGCGTCATCCGACATGCAAACAGCAATGATCTTAATTTTAACATTGGACCCTATGGGAAAATGCATACAAAGAACTTCTACTTTAGAACCACTGAATGGATTTGAACCAAACTTGGCATGAATGATGTTTATGAGGTGCTGACCAAGTGTTATTACTGTGGTGCCAATCTGTCATCTTACATGACCGACAGCATTGGACCCTATGGGAAATGCACACAAAGATCTTCTACAGAACTGCTGAATGGATTTAAATCAAACATGCCATGAATGTGCTGACCAAGTGTCACCAGTTGTGAACTTAATTTAACAAAAGATCTTCTAGAGAACTGTTTAAAATAGATTTAATCCAAACTTTGCGTATGAGAAGCTGATCAAGTGTTGTTACTTCAGTTCTGATCCATTATCCAACATGGCTGCCAGCAATGAATTTCACCCTAAGGGGAAATGCATACAAAGATATCATGGAAAACCATTGAAAGGATTCAATTTAAACAATGTGAGATTTTGACCAAGCTTGTTACTTTGGTGCTGA